>JBBHDX010000604.1:27500-29079 GCA_039519145.1 Kokia cookei
TTTTTCAGGAGACCCGAGTGTCTCCTTTTTTTATGAAAAAATTTCAGGAGACCCGAGTGTCTCCTTTTTTTATGAAAAAAATTTCAGGAGACCCGAGTGTCTCCTTTTTTTATGAAAAAATTTCAGGAGACCCGAGAGTCTCCTTTTTTTATGAGAATTTTTTAAGAGATCGAATTGGAGAGTAGGGAGTCTTTTTTTTTTTTTTTTTTCGATGTCGGAATATACTTCGTATGTGAATCGGAGGTACGGGACTTTGATTTCAAAGTTTGAAATTCACTTCGTATCTGATTCGAGGGTACGGGGGCTTTTATGTCGAAGTCTGGAATACACCTCGTATCTGATTCGAGGGAACGGGGGCTTTTATGTCGAAGTCTGGAATACACATCGTATCTGATTCGAGGGTACGTGGGCTTCGATGTCGAAGTCTGGAGTACACGACGCATCTGATTCGAGGGTACGGGGGCTTTTATGTCGAAGTCTGGAAAACACCTCGTATCTGATTCGAGGGTACGTGGGCTTCGATGTCGAAGTCTGGAGTACACGACGCATCTGATTCGAGGGTACGGGGGCTTTTATGTCGAAGTCTGGAAAACACCTCGTATCTGATTCGAGGGTACGGGGGCTTCGATGTCGAAGTCCGAATTCTCTTCGTATCGGAATCGAAGGTACGGGGACTTTGATTTCAAAGTTTGAAATTCACTTCGTATCCGATTGGAGAATACGGGGGCTTTCATGTCGATGTCTAAAATTTACTTCGAATAACGGGAGTACGAGACCTTGTCTCGCGTGTAGCGATATACTTGGGATCGGATATACAAGATGTCTGCATATACATCGTATCAGATTTTTTAGAGACGTACTTCGTATGTGACTCGAGGGTCGAGGACTTGTAATATTGTCTCTTCAACTTCGATACGAGGTCAGGCTGGGAAATTTATTGAATTTTTTTTTTCCTCTGTTTTTTCCACCGTGTACTTATGCTTGGGACGTTCGGGTAATGGACGAGATTCTCTGTGTTAATTTTTTTTTTTTTTTTTTTTCAAAGTCCCGATTCACTTCGTCGAGGAGTCGCGATGATTTCGTCGACTTCGATACCGGTGTTTTATTTTTGTTTTTTTGTTTGAAATAAAAATTTTCTTCTCCGGTCGTGCACTTAGGATTCGGACGTGCCGGTGTAGTACGTACGACATACGAGAGTCTCGCACTTTGACTCGAATGCAGTGATCCACACCACCAGACGAGGACTCGTGACGACATTTTCCAGTACCGGCTTACGTGCGTCCGTGTTCGGCGTTGCGGTAGGAATCGGTTTAAAATCGAATTCGTCCCGTGGATTATCGTTCATCGTATTCCAAAGCTGTCGGCGGCGTCTCGCGTAAAACGCGCACGGCGACAAGTCCCGGACGGCTCGGCGATACGTCCCGCGGAGCGCTCGGGGATACGTCCCGCAAGGGTCGGTCGCTCGGGGCCAGTACGACCAAACCTTTGGTTCTCTGGCAACTTAATGCGAGCCGTGTGACGCACGCTGCACCGTTATACACATCTCCGAGCATAGATTTTAGAAAAAGTAAATTTCAAA
>JBBHDX010000605.1:11672-14172 GCA_039519145.1 Kokia cookei
GCACCACCATCAGCCTAACTTGCCGATGGTGTCCGATACTCCCGCACATCGAAGGCACCATGGTGCCGATACTTACCGATGTCCCGCACATCGAAGGCACCATCGTGCCGATGGATCCCGATGGTCCCGCACCAGCAGATCGGCCTTAGTTGCCGATGGTGCCCGATGCTCCCCATACACCCGAGGCACCAAGGTACCGATGCTTCTCGATGGTTTCGCACCACCATCGGCCTAAGTTGCCGATGGTGTCCGATGCTCCCGCACATCGAAGGCACCAAGGTGCCGATGCTCCCGATGGTTCCGCACCACCATCGAGCATCAGTTGTCGATGGTGTCCGATACCCGCACATCGAAGGCACCAAGGTGCCGATACTTCCCGATGGTCCCGCACCACCATCGGCCTAAGTTGCCGATAGTGTCCGATGCTCTCGCACATCCGAGGCACCAAGGTGACGGAGGCTCCGCACATCCGGGGCACCAAGGTGCCGATGGTGTCCGAGGCTCACGGGGACACATCCGAGGCACCAAGGTGCCGGTGGTGTCCGAGGCTCCCGCTCATTCGAGGCACCAAGGTGCCGGTGGTGTCCGATGCTCTCGCACATGTCTGAAACAGGGGCAATTTTTCTTAGCAACGACGAACCGGGTGCCTAGCCCGATGGTGTTAGATGTTCCCGCACGGCCTAGGTCGCCTATGGTGTCCGAGGCTCCCACACAAGGTCCCGTTGCTACCCGATGGACCCATACTTAACCAATGGCATACGTTGCCGGTGTTGTATGAGGCTCCCGCACGCCGAATATCTCAAGGTGGCGGGTCTTTGTTGCAAGAGGGGAGGGAACGGGATGTTTCATTCATAGGCGAATGAACATGTAATGATATCCATAGCTTTGGGAAGGGGGAGGGACTCTTCGCATCATTTTTTATGTTCAGATGCCTTGCCGAAAGTTTGCCGGAATAGTCACCGGACGGTTGCCGGGGACGGCTCGCCGGAGCACCACCGGGAACCTAACCGGTGGTGGGGGGGGCTCCGACGTTGGGGCATGGGATGGGCATGGGAAGTGCCCTTGACAACCCCTGGGTCTGGTCCCTCAGAATCACTCCCCCCTAAAGAGCTAAAAAAACTTTACCGATGTGCTACCAGGAAACATTATTATGTCTGAAACAGGGACACTTTTTTTTTGGCGCCAAGTTGCTGATGGTCCCGCGCTTTTTTGGGCCGATGGTGTCCGATGCTCCCGCACATGGAAGGTGCCGATGCTTCCCGACGGTCCCGCAACACCATCGGCCTAAGTTACCGATGGTGTCCGATGCTCCCGCACATCGAAGGCACCATGGTGCCGATATTTCCCGATGGCGTCGGATGCTCCCGCACATCGAAGGCACCATGGTGCCGATACTTCCCGATGGTGTCCGATGCTCCCGCACATCGAAGGCACCATGGTGCCGATACTTCCCGATGGTGTCCGATGCTCCCGCACATCGAAGGCACCATGGTGCCGATCTCCCGATGGTGTCCGATGGTCCCGCACCACCATCGGCCTTAGTTGCCGATGGTGCCTGATGCTCCCATACACCCGAGGCACCAAGTGCCGATGCTTCTCGATGGTTCCGCACCATCGGCCTAAGTTGCCGATGGTGTCCGATGCTCCCGCACATCGAAGGCACCATGGTGCCGATACTTCCCGATGGTGTCCGATGCTCCCAGCACATCGAAGGCGACCATGGTGCCGATACTTCCCGATGGTGTCCGATGGTCCCGCACCACCATCGGCCTTAGTTGCCGATGGTGCCTGATGCTCCCATACACCCGAGGCACCAAGTGCCGATGCTTCTCGATGGTTCCGCACCACCATCGGCCTAAGTTGCCGATGGTGTCCGATGCTCCCGCACATCGAAGGCACCATGGTGCCGATACTTCCCGATGGTCCCGCACCACCATCGGCCTTAGTTGCCGATGGTGTCCGATGCTCCCGCACATCGAAGGCACCATGGTGCCGATACTTCCCGATGGTGTCCGATGCTCCCGCACATCGAAGGCACCATGGTGCCGATACTTCCCGATGGTGTCCGATGGTCCCGCACCACCATAGGCCTTAGTTGCCGATGGTGCCTGATGCTCCCATACACCCGAGGCACCAAGTGCCGATGCTTCTCGATGGTTCCGCACCAGATCGGCCTAAGTTGCCGATGGTGTCCGATGCTCCCGCACATCGAAGGCACCATGGTGCCGATACTTCCCGATGGTCCCGCACCACCATCGGCCTTAGTTGCCGATGGTGTCCGATGCTCCCGCACATCGAAGGCACCATGGTGCCGATGGACCCCGATGGTCCCGCACCACTATCGGCCTTAGTTGCCGATGGTGCCCGATGCTCCCATACACCCGAGGCACCAAGTGCCGATGCTTCTCGATGGTTCCGCACCACCATCGGCCTAAGTTACCGATGGTGTCCGATGCTCCCGCACATCGAAGGCACCATGGTGCCGATACTTCCCGATGGT
>JBBHDX010000605.1:24172-26672 GCA_039519145.1 Kokia cookei
CGATGGTGTCCGATGCTCCCGCACATCGAAGGCACCATGGTGCCGATACTTCCCGATGGTGTCCGATGGTCCCGCACCACCATCGGCCTTAGTTGCCGATGGTGCCTGATGCTCCCATACACCCGAGGCACCAAGTGCCGATGCTTCTCGATGGTTCCGCACCACCATCGGCCTAAGTTGCCGATGGTGTCCGATGCTCCCGCACATCGAAGGCACCATGGTGCCGATACTTCCCGATGGTGTCCGATGCTCCCGCACATCGAAGGCACCATGGTGCCGATACTTCCCGATGGTGTCCGATGGTCCCGCACCACCATCGGCCTTAGTTGCCGATGGTGCCTGATGCTCCCATACACCCGAGGCACCAAGTGCCGATGCTTCTCGATGGTTCCGCACCACCATCGGCCTAAGTTGCCGATGGTGTCCGATGCTCCCGCACATCGAAGGCACCATGGTGCCGATACTTCCCGATGGTCCCGCACCACCATCGGCCTTAGTTGCCGATGGTGTCCGATGCTCCCGCACATCGAAGGCACCATGGTGCCGATACTTCCCGATGGTGTCCGATGCTCCCGCACATCGAAGGCACCATGGTGCCGATACTTCCCGATGGTGTCCGATGGTCCCGCACCACCATAGGCCTTAGTTGCCGATGGTGCCTGATGCTCCCATACACCCGAGGCACCAAGTGCCGATGCTTCTCGATGGTTCCGCACCACCATCGGCCTAAGTTGCCGATGGTGTCCGATGCTCCCGCACATCGAAGGCACCATGGTGCCGATACTTCCCGATGGTCCCGCACCACCATCGGCCTTAGTTGCCGATGGTGTCCGATGCTCCCGCACATCGAAGGCACCATGGTGCCGATACTTCCCGATGGTCCCGCACCACCATCGGCCTTAGTTGCCGATGGTGTCCGATGCTCCCGCACATCGAAGGCACCATGGTGCCGATACTTCCCGATGGTGTCCGATGCTCCCGCACATCGAAGGCACCATGGTGCCGATACTTCCCGATGGTGTCCGATGGTCCCGCACCACCATAGGCCTTAGTTGCCGATGGTGCCTGATGCTCCCATACACCCGAGGCACCAAGTGCCGATGCTTCTCGATGGTTCCGCACCACCATCGGCCTAAGTTGCCGATGGTGTCCGATGCTCCCGCACATCGAAGGCACCATGGTGCCGATACTTCCCGATGGTCCCGCACCACCATCGGCCTTAGTTGCCGATGGTGTCCGATGCTCCCGCACATCGAAGGCACCATGGTGCCGATGGATCCCGATGGTCCCGCACCACCATCGGCCTTAGTTGCCGATGGTGCCCGATGCTCCCATACACCCGAGGCACCAAGTGCCGATGCTTCTCGATGGTTCCGCACCACCATCGGCCTAAGTTGCCGATGGTGTCCGATGCTCCCGCACATCGAAGGCACCATGGTGCCGATACTTCCCGATGGTCCCGCACCACCATCGGCCTTAGTTGCCGATGGTGTCCGATGCTCCCGCACATCGAAGGCACCATGGTGCCGATACTTCCCGATGGTGTCCGATGCTCCCGCACATCGAAGGCACCATGGTGCCGATACTTCCCGATGGTGTCCGATGGTCCCGCACCACCATAGGCCTTAGTTGCCGATGGTGCCTGATGCTCCCATACACCCGAGGCACCAAGTGCCGATGCTTCTCGATGGTTCCGCACCACCATCGGCCTAAGTTGCCGATGGTGTCCGATGCTCCCGCACATCGAAGGCACCATGGTGCCGATACTTCCCGATGGTCCCGCACCACCATCGGCCTTAGTTGTCGATGGTGTCCGATGCTCCCGCACATCGAAGGCACCATGGTGCCGATACTTCCCGATGGTCCCGCACCACCATCGGCCTTAGTTGCCGATGGTGTCCGATGCTCCCGCACATCGAAGGCACCATGGTGCCGATACTTCCCGATGGTGTCCGATGCTCCCGCACATCGAAGGCACCATGGTGCCGATACTTCCCGATGGTGTCCGATGGTCCCGCACCACCATAGGCCTTAGTTGCCGATGGTGCCTGATGCTCCCATACACCCGAGGCACCAAGTGCCGATGCTTCTCGATGGTTCCGCACCACCATCGGCCTAAGTTGCCGATGGTGTCCGATGCTCCCGCACATCGAAGGCACCATGGTGCCGATACTTCCCGATGGTCCCGCACCACCATCGGCCTTAGTTGCCGATGGTGTCCGATGCTCCCGCACATCGAAGGCACCATGGTGCCGATGGATCCCGATGGTCCCGCACCACCATCGGCCTTAGTTGCCGATGGTGCCCGATGCTCCCATACACCCGAGGCACCAAGTGCCGATGCTTCTCGATGGTTCCGCACCACCATCGGCCTAAGTTGCCGATGGTGTCCGATGCTCCCGCACATCGAAGGCACCATGGTGCCGATACTTCCCGATGGTCCCGCACCACCATCGGCCTTAGTTGCCGATGGTGTCCGATGCTCCCGCACATCGAAGGC
>JBBHDX010000606.1:2500-5000 GCA_039519145.1 Kokia cookei
CGGACACCATCGGCAGCTTAAGCCGATGGTGGTGCGGGCCCATCGGGAATCATCGGCACCTTTGGTGCCTCGGATGTGCGGGAGCATCGGACACCACCGACAACTGAGGTCGATGGTGGTTCGAGACCATCGAGAAGCATCGGCACCTTGGTGCCTCGGGTGTATGGGAGCATCGGGCACCATCGGCAACTAAGGCCGATGGTGGTGCGGGACCATCGGGATCCATCGGCACCATGGTGCCTTCGATGTGCGGGAGCATCGGACACCATCGGCAACTAAGGCCGATGGTGGTGCGGGACCATCGGGAAGTATCGGCACCATGGTGCCTTCGATGTGCGGGAGCATCAGACACCATCGGCAACTTAGGCCGATGGTGGTGCGGAACCATCGAGAAGCATCGGCACTTGGTGCCTCGGGTGTATGGGAGCATCGGGCACCATCGGCAACTAAGGCCGATGGTGGTGCGGGAGCATCGGACACCATCGGGAAGTATCGGCACCATGGTGCCTTCGATGTGCGGGAGCATCGGACACCATCGGGAAGTATCGGCACCATGGTGCCTTCGATGTGCGGGAGCATCGGACACAATCGGGAAGTATCGGCACCATGGTGCCTTCGATGTGCGGGAGCATCGGACACCATCGGTAACTTAGGCCGATGGTGTTGCGGGACCGTCGGGAACCATCGGCACCTTCCATGTGCGGGAGCATGGGACACCATCGGCCCAAAAAAAGCGCGGGACCATCAGCAACTTGGCGCCAAAAAAAAAGTGTCCCTGTTTCAGACATAATAATGTTTCCTGGTAGCACATCGGTAAAGTTTTTTTAGCTCTTTAGGGGGGGAGTGATTCTGAGGGACCAGACCCAGGGGTTGTCAAGGGCACTTCCCATGCCCATCCCATGCCCCAACGTCGGAGCCCCCCCCACCACCGGTTAGGTTCCCGGTGGTGCTCCGGCGAGCCGTCCCAGGCAACCGTCCGGCGACTATTCCGGCAAAATTCCGGCAAGGCATCTCGGAACATAAAAAATGATGCGAAGAGTCCCTCCCCCTTCCCAAAGCTATGGATATCATTACATGTTCATTCGCCTATGAATGAAACGTCCCGTTCCCTCCCCTCTTGCAACAAGATCCTCCGCCACCTTGAGACATCGGTGGTGCGGGAGCCTCCGACACCTTGGTGCCTCGGATGTGCGAGAGCATCGGACACCATCGGCAACTTAGGCCGATGGTGGTGCGGGACCATCGGGAAGTATCGGCACCTTGGTGCCTTCGATGTGCGGGAGCATCGGACACCATCGGCAACTGAGGCCGATGGTGGTGCGGAACCATCGGGAAGCATCGGCACCTTGGTGCCTTCGGGTGTATGGGAGCATCGGGCACCATCGGCAACTAAGGCCGATGGTGGTGCGGGACCATCGGGATCCATCGGCACCATGGTGCCTTCAATGTGCGGGAGCATCGGACACCATCGGCAACTAAGGCCGATGGTGGTGCGGGACCATCGGGAAGTATCGGCACCATGGTGCCTTCGATGTGCGGGAGCATCGGACACCATCGGCAACTTAGGCCGATGGTGGTGCGGAACCATCGAGAAGCATCGGCACTTGGTGCCTCGGGTGTATGGGAGCATCGGGCACCATCGGCAACTAAGGCCGATGGTGGTGCGGGACCATCGGGATCCATCGGCACCATGGTGCCTTCGATGTCCGGGAGCATCGGACACCATCGGCAACTAAGGCCGATGGTGGTGCGGGACCATCGGGAAGTATCGGCACCATGGTGCCTTCGATGTGCGGGAGCATCGGACACCATCGGCAACTTAGGCCGATGGTGGTGCGGAACCATCGAGAAGCATCGGCACTTGGTGCCTCGGGTGTATGGGAGCATCGGGCACCATCGGCAACTAAGGCCGATGGTGGTGCGGGACCATCGGGATCCATCGGCACCATGGTGTCTTCGATGTGCGGGACCATCGGACACCATCGGCAACTAAGGCCGATGGTGGTGCGGGACCATCGGGAAGTATCGGCACCATGGTGCCTTCGATGTGCGGGAGCATCGGACACCATCGGCAACTTAGGCCGATGGTGGTGCGGAACCATCGAGAAGCATCGGCACTTGGTGCCTCGGGTGTATGGGAGCATCGGGCACCATCGGCAACTAAGGCCGATGGTGGTGCGGGACCATCGGGAAGTATCGGCACCATGGTGCCTTCGATGTGCGGGAGCATCGGACACCATCGGCAACTTAGGCCGATGGTGGTGCGGAACCATCGAGAAGCATCGGCACTTGGTGCCTCGGGTGTATGGGAGCATCAGGCACCATCGGCAACTAAGGCCGATGGTGGTGCGGGAGCATCGGACACCATCGGGAAGTATCGACACCATGGTGCCTTCGATGTGCGGGAGCATCGGACACCATCGGGAAGTATCGGCACCATGGTGCCTTCGATGTGCGGGAGCATCGGACACAATCGGGAAGTATCGGCACCATGGTGCCT
>JBBHDX010000606.1:15000-17500 GCA_039519145.1 Kokia cookei
TTCAGACATAATAATGTTTCCTGGTAGCACATCGGTAAAGTTTTTTTAGCTCTTTAGGGGGGGAGTGATTCTGAGGGACCAGACCCAGGGGTTGTCAAGGGCACTTCCCATGCCCATCCCATGCCCCAACGTCGGAGCCCCCCCCACCACCGGTTAGGTTCCCGGTGGTGCTCCGGCGAGCCGTCCCAGGCAACCGTCCGGCGACTATTCCGGCAAAATTCCGGCAAGGCATCTCGGAACATAAAAAATGATGCGAAGAGTCCCTCCCCCTTCCCAAAGCTATGGATATCATTACATGTTCATTCGCCTATGAATGAAACGTCCCGTTCCCTCCCCTCTTGCAACAAGATCCTCCGCCACCTTGAGACATCGGTGGTGCGGGAGCCTCCGACACCTTGGTGCCTCGGATGTGCGAGAGCATCGGACACCATCGGCAACTTAGGCCGATGGTGGTGCGGGACCATCGGGAAGTATCGGCACCTTGGTGCCTTCGATGTGCGGGAGCATCGGACACCATCGGCAACTGAGGCCGATGGTGGTGCGGAACCATCGGGAAGCATCGGCACCTTGGTGCCTTCGGGTGTATGGGAGCATCGGGCACCATCGGCAACTAAGGCCGATGGTGGTGCGGGACCATCGGGATCCATCGGCACCATGGTGCCTTCAATGTGCGGGAGCATCGGACACCATCGGCAACTAAGGCCGATGGTGGTGCGGGACCATCGGGAAGTATCGGCACCATGGTGCCTTCGATGTGCGGGAGCATCGGACACCATCGGCAACTTAGGCCGATGGTGGTGCGGAACCATCGAGAAGCATCGGCACTTGGTGCCTCGGGTGTATGGGAGCATCGGGCACCATCGGCAACTAAGGCCGATGGTGGTGCGGGACCATCGGGATCCATCGGCACCATGGTGCCTTCGATGTCCGGGAGCATCGGACACCATCGGCAACTAAGGCCGATGGTGGTGCGGGACCATCGGGAAGTATCGGCACCATGGTGCCTTCGATGTGCGGGAGCATCGGACACCATCGGCAACTTAGGCCGATGGTGGTGCGGAACCATCGAGAAGCATCGGCACTTGGTGCCTCGGGTGTATGGGAGCATCGGGCACCATCGGCAACTAAGGCCGATGGTGGTGCGGGACCATCGGGATCCATCGGCACCATGGTGTCTTCGATGTGCGGGACCATCGGACACCATCGGCAACTAAGGCCGATGGTGGTGCGGGACCATCGGGAAGTATCGGCACCATGGTGCCTTCGATGTGCGGGAGCATCGGACACCATCGGCAACTTAGGCCGATGGTGGTGCGGAACCATCGAGAAGCATCGGCACTTGGTGCCTCGGGTGTATGGGAGCATCGGGCACCATCGGCAACTAAGGCCGATGGTGGTGCGGGACCATCGGGAAGTATCGGCACCATGGTGCCTTCGATGTGCGGGAGCATCGGACACCATCGGCAACTTAGGCCGATGGTGGTGCGGAACCATCGAGAAGCATCGGCACTTGGTGCCTCGGGTGTATGGGAGCATCAGGCACCATCGGCAACTAAGGCCGATGGTGGTGCGGGAGCATCGGACACCATCGGGAAGTATCGACACCATGGTGCCTTCGATGTGCGGGAGCATCGGACACCATCGGGAAGTATCGGCACCATGGTGCCTTCGATGTGCGGGAGCATCGGACACAATCGGGAAGTATCGGCACCATGGTGCCTTCGATGTGCGGGAGCATCGGACACCATCGGTAACTTAGGCCGATGGTGTTGCGGGACCGTCGGGAACCATCGGCACCTTCCGTGTGCGGGAGCATGGGACACCATCGGCCCAAAAAAAGCGCGGGACCATCAGCAACTTGGCGCCAAAAAAAAAGTGTCCCTGTTTCAGACATAATAATGTTTCCTGGTAGCACATCGGTAAAGTTTTTTTAGCTCTTTAGGGGGGCAGTGATTCTGAGGGACCAGACCCAGGGGTTGTCAAGGGCACTTCCCATGCCCATCCCATGCCCCAACGTCGGAGCCCCCCCCACCACCGGTTAGGTTCCCGGTGGTGCTCCGGCGAGCCGTCCCCGGCAATCGTCCGGCGACTATTCCGGTAAAATTCCGGCAAGGCATCTCGGAACATAAAAAATGATGCGAAGAGTCCCTCCCCCTTCCCAAAGCTATGGATATCATTACATGTTCATTCGCCTATGAATGAAACGTCCCGTTCCCTCCCCTCTTGCAACAAGATCCTCCGCCACCTTGAGACATCGGTGGTGCGGGAGCCTCCGACACCTTGGTGCCTCGGATGTGCGAGAGCATCGGACACCATCGGCAACTTAGGCCGATGGTGGTGCGGGACCATCGGGAAGTATCGGCACCTTGGTGCCTTCGATGTGTAGGAGCATCGGACACCATCGGCAACTGAGGCCGATGGTGGTGCGGAACCATCGGGAAGCATCGGCACCTTGGTGCCTTCGATGTGCGGGAGCATCGGACACCATCGGCAACTTAGG
>JBBHDX010000606.1:27500-28931 GCA_039519145.1 Kokia cookei
ACCATGGTGCCTTCGATGTGCGGGAGCATCGGACACCATCGGGAAGTATCGGCACCATGGTGCCTTCGATGTGCGGGAGCATCCGACACCATCGGGAAGTATCGGCACCATGGTGCCTTCGATGTGCGGGAGCATCGGACACCATCGGTAACTTAGGCCGATGGTGTTGCGGGACCGTCGGGAAGCATCGGCACCTTCCATGTGCGGGAGCATGGGACACCATCGGCCCAAAAAAAGCGCGGGACCATCAGCAACTTGGCGCCAAAAAAAAAGTGTCCCTGTTTCAGACATAATAATGTTTCCTGGTAGCACATCGGTAAAGTTTTTTTAGCTCTTTAGGGGGGGAGTGATTCTGAGGGACCAGACCCAGGGGTTGTCAAGGGCACTTCCCATGCCCATCCCATGCCCCAACGTCGGAGCCCCCCCCACCACCGGTTAGGTTCCCGGTGGTGCTCCGGCGAGCCGTCCCCGGCAACCGTCCGGCGACTATTCCGGCAAAATTCCGGCAAGGCATCTCGGAACATAAAAAATGATGCGAAGAGTCCCTCCCCCTTCCCAAAGCTATGGATATCATTACATGTTCATTCGCCTATGAATGAAACGTCCCGTTCCCTCCCCTCTTGCAACAAGATCCTCCGCCACCTTGAGACATCGGTGGTGCGGGAGCCTCATACAACCCGGTAACGTATGCCATTGGTTAAGTATGGGTCCATCGGGTAGAACGGGACCTTGTGTGGGAGCCTCGGACACCATCGACACCTTGGTGCCCCGGATGTGCGGGAGCCTCGGACACCTTGGCAGCCCGGAGTGCGGGAGCCTCCGACACCTTGGTGCCTCGGATGTGCGAGAGCATCGGACACCATCGGCAACTTAGGCCGATGGTGGTGCGGGACCATCGGGATCCATCGGACACCATCGTATTGGCAACTAAGGCCGATGGTGGTGCGGGACCATCGGGAAGTATCGGCACCTTGGTGCCTTCGATGTGCGGGAGCATCGGACACCATCGGCAACTGAGGCCGATGGTGGTGCGGGACAATCGGGAAGCATCGGCACCTTGGTGCCTTCGATGTGCGGGAGCATCGGGCACCATCGGCAACTAAGGCCGATGGTGGTGCGGGACCAACGGGAAGCATCGGCACCTTGGTGTCTCGGATGTGCGAGAACATCGGACGGACACCATTGGTTGCCGATGGTGGTGCGGGACAATCGGGAGCCCTCGGGACCTTGCTGCCTTGGATGTGCGAGAGCATCGGACACCATCGGCAACTTAGGCCGATGGTGGTGCGGAACCATCGAGAAGACATCGGCACCTTGGTGCCTCGGGTGTATGGGAGCATCGGGCACCATCGGCAACTAAGGCCGATGGTGGTGCGGGACCATCGGGATCCATCGGCAATACCGTAACTGAGCGAGGCACGCCACATAACA
>JBBHDX010000607.1:0-2500 GCA_039519145.1 Kokia cookei
GCTTTGTCCTCTACTTGGTTCAGTTACGTGCTGGCAACTGAGGCCGATGGTGGTGCGGAACCATCGGGAAGCATCGCCTCTGGTGCCTTCGGGTGTATGGGAGCATCGGGCACCATCGGCAACTAAGGCCGATGGTGGTGCGGGATCCCGATCGGCACCATGGTGCCTTCGATGTGCGGGAGCATCGGACACCATCGGCAACTAAGGCCGATGGTGGTGCGGGACCATCGGGAAGTATCGGCACCATGGTGCCTTCGATGTGCGGGAGCATCGGACACCATCGGCAACTTAGGCCGATGGTGGTGCGGAACCATCGAGAAGCATCGGCACTTGGTGCCTCGGGTGTATGGGAGCATCGGGCACCATCGGCAACTAAGGCCGATGGTGGTGCGGGACCATCGGGATCCATCGGCACCATGGTGCCTTCGATGTCCGGGAGCATCGGACACCATCGGCAACTAAGGCCGATGGTGGTGCGGGACCATCGGGAAGTATCGGCACCATGGTGCCTTCGATGTGCGGGAGCATCGGACACCATCGGCAACTTAGGCCGATGGTGGTGCGGAACCATCGAGAAGCATCGGCACTTGGTGCCTCGGGTGTATGGGAGCATCGGGCACCATCGGCAACTAAGGCCGATGGTGGTGCGGGACCATCGGGATCCATCGGCACCATGGTGTCTTCGATGTGCGGGACCATCGGACACCATCGGCAACTAAGGCCGATGGTGGTGCGGGACCATCGGGAAGTATCGGCACCATGGTGCCTTCGATGTGCGGGAGCATCGGACACCATCGGCAACTTAGGCCGATGGTGGTGCGAACCGTCGAGAAGCATCGGCACTTGGTGCCTCGGGTGTATGGGAGCATCGGGCACCATCGGCAACTAAGGCCGATGGTGGTGCGGGACCATCGGGAAGTATCGGCACCATGGTGCCTTCGATGTGCGGGAGCATCGGACACCATCGGCAACTTAGGCCGATGGTGGTGCGGAACCATCGAGAAGCATCGGCACTGGTGCCTCGGGTGTATGGGAGCATCAGGCACCATCGGCAACTAAGGCCGATGGTGGTGCGGGAGCATCGGACACCATCGGGAAGTATCGACACCATGGTGCCTTCGATGTGCGGGAGCATCGGACACCATCGGGAAGTATCGGCACCATGGTGCCTTCGATGTGCGGGAGCATCGGACACAATCGGGAAGTATCGGCACCATGGTGCCTTCGATGTGCGGGAGCATCGGACACCATCGGTAACTTAGGCCGATGGTGTTGCGGGACCGTCGGGAACCATCGGCACCTTCCGTGTGCGGGAGCATGGGACACCATCGGCCCAAAAAAAGCGCGGGACCATCAGCAACTTGGCGCCAAAAAAGAGTCTCCTGTTTCCAGACATAATAATGTTTCCTGGTAGCACATCAGTAAAGTTTTTTTAGCTCTTTAGGGGGGCAGTGATTCTGAGGGACCAGACCCAGGGGTTGTCAAGGGCACTTCCCATGCCCATCCCATGCCCCAACGTCGGAGCCCCCCCACCACCGGTTAGGTTCCCGGTGGGCTCCGCCGTCCCCGGCAATCGTCCGGCGACTATTCCGGTAAAATTCCGGCAAGGCATCTCGGAACATAAAAAATGATGCGAAGAGTCCCTCCCCCTTCCCAAAGCTATGGATATCATTACATGTTCATTCGCCTATGAATGAAACGTCCCGTTCCCTCCCCTCTTGCAACAAGATCCTCCGCCACCTTGAGACATCGGTGGTGCGGGAGCCTCCGACACCTTGGTGCCTCGGATGTGCGAGAGCATCGGACACCATCGGCAACTTAGGCCGATGGTGGTGCGGGACCATCGGGAAGTATCGGCACCTTGGTGCCTTCGATGTGTAGGAGCATCGGACACCATCGGCAACTGAGGCCGATGGTGGTGCGGAACCATCGGGAAGCATCGGCACCTTGGTGCCTTCGATGTGCGGGAGCATCTGGACACCATCGGCAACTTAGGCCGATGGTGGTGCGGAACCATCGAGAAGCATCGGCACCTTGGTGCCTCGGGTGTATGGGAGCATCGGGCACCATCGGCAACTAAGGCCGATGGTGGTGCGGGACCAACGGGATCCATCGGCACCATGGTGCCTTCGATGTGCGGGAGCATCGGGAAGTATCGGCACCATGGTGCCTTCGATGTGCGGGAGCATCGGACACCATCGGCAACTTAGGCCGATGGTGGTGCGGAACCATCGAGAAGCATCGGCACCTTGGTGCCTCGGGTGTATGGGAGCATCAGGCACCATCGGCAACTAAGGCCGATGGTGGTGCGGGACCATCGGGATCCATCGGCACCATGGTGCCTTCGATGTGCGGGAGCATCGGACACCATCGGGAAGTATCGGCACCATGGTGCCTTCGATGTGCGGGAGCATCGGACACCATCGGCAACTTAGGCCGATGGTGGTGCGGAACCATCGAGAAGCATCGGCACCTTGGTGCCTCGGATGTGCGGGAGCAT
>JBBHDX010000608.1:0-28485 GCA_039519145.1 Kokia cookei
ATGTTTTTGTAGCAACTCGTTCAGTTACATATTGCTATTCTAGAAACACACATTTTGCAACTTTTGCAATTTAGTCCTTTTGGACAATTCAACCACAATTTCACAAAATTGCTTCATGAAACTTTCACACTAGCATGCATACATAATATAAACCTCAAAAACTCATTCATAACCCTCGGATTTGTGGTCTCGCACCACTATTCTGACTAGGCCCTAAACCGGGATGTTACAACTCTCCCCCTTTAGAGATTTTCGCCCCGAAAATCTTACCAGTAAAGAGGTTTGGATGTTGCTCTCTCATAGCTTCTTCCGTTTCCCACGTAGCCTCTTCCACACCATGTTTCTGCCATAACACTTTCACTAGTGCTATGCTCTTATTTCTCAACTGTTTCACTTCTCGAGCCAAGATCTTAATCGGCTCCTCTTCATAAGACATATCCGGTCTTATCTCAATTTCCGTTGAAGGAATCACATGTGAAGGATCGGAGCGATACCGTCGCAACATCGACACATGGAACACGTTATGAATTCTTTTCCAACTCTACCGGCAAAGCCAACCGGTAAGCTACAGGCCCAATTCTATCTGTAATCTCATACGGCCCTATGAACCTTGGACTCAATTTCCCTTTTCGTCCAAATCTCATAATCTTCTTCCACGGGGACACTTTCAAAAACACTTTGTCGCCCACTTCAAACTCAATTTCTTTTCTTTTCAAATCCGCGTACGACTTCTGTCGGTCCGAAGCAGCTTTCAGACTATTACGGATTACTTTCACTTTCTCTTCGGTCTCTTTTACTAGATCGACCCCATGGATCCGCTTCTCACTAAGCTCGGTCCAATACAAAGGAGTCCGACACTTACGACCATACAAAGCCTCATACGGTGCCATCTGTATACTCGACTGATAACTATTGTTATAGGCGAATTCGACCAAAGGTAGATATCTCTCCCAACTACCTTCGAATTCTAACACACAGCATCGAAGCATATCTTCAAGAACTTGAATCACTCTTTCAGACTGACCATCGGATTGCGGATGGAACGCAGTACTGAAATTCAATCTCGTACCCATGGCCTCTTGCAACTTCTTCCAAAATCTCGAAGTAAACCTCGGATCTCTATCCGATATAATAGACACAGGTACACCATGCAATCTCACTATCTCTGCCACGTACAACTCAGCTAACTTATCCAGTGAATAATCAACACGTACTGGAATAAAGTGAGCCGACTTCGTCAATCTATCCACAACAACCCACACAGCATCTCTCTTTCTCGGAGTCATCGGCAACCCCGTTACAAAATCCATGGTAACCCGATCCCACTTCCATTCGGGAACCATCACTGGCTGAAGCAATCCCGAAGGCACTTGATGCTCAGCTTTCACTTGTTGGCAAATCAGACACTTTGTCACAAACTCTGAAATATCTCTTTTCATACCCGGCCACCAATACAACTTCCTCAAGTCGTTGTACATTTTCGTACTGCCCGGATGTACTGACAAGCATCCACTGTGGGCCTCATACAAAACCTTTCGAATCAACTCCTCATTTTTAGGAACACAAATTCTGTCACGATACATCAGACAACCATTCAAATCCACTCGAAAATCAGAATCACTTTCTGATCCGCACTTAGCTATCTTAGCTTGCATCTCGCTGTCATTTCTCTGAGCCTCACATATTTGTTGAACAAATAGTGGCTTAGCTCTCAACTCTGCCAAAATAGCACCATCATCAGACAATGCTAAACTCGCTCTCATAACTCTTAGAGCATACAGGGATTTCCTACTCAAGGCATCCGCAACCACATTCGCTTTTCCCGGGTGGTAATCAATGACTAACTCATAGTCTTTCAACAACTCAAGCCACCGTCTCTGTCTCAGATTCAGATCCTTCTGATCCATCAAATACTTTAAACTCTTGTGATCCGTAAAGATTCGGCACTTTTCGCCATACAAATAATGTCGCCAAATCTTTAACGCAAAAACAATCGCAGCCAACTCCAAATCGTGAGTCGGATAATTCTTCTCGTGCGGTTTTAACTGCCTCGAGGCGTAAGCGACTACCTTACCCTCTTGCATCAACACGCAACCGAGACCATTAAACGACGCATCACTATAAACCACGAACTCCTTCCCCGATTCTGGTTGAACCAAAACCTGCCCCTCAGTCAACATTGTTTTCAGTCTCTCGAAGCTCTGTTGACATGTCTCAGTCCATTCAAACTTGACATCTTTATGCAATAGTTTCGTCATCGGGGTAGCAATCACAGAGAACCCCTTTACGAAACGTCTGTAATATCCCGCTAATCCCAAGAAACTTCTGATTTCTGACACGTTCCTCGGCGGTTTCCAATCCACAACGCAGATACTCTTACTCGGGTCAACTCTGACACCATCACCTGACACCATGTGTCCTAGGAATCCGACCTCTCGGAGCCAAAACTCACTCTTGCTAAACTTAGCATACAACTGCTTATCTCTCAAAGTTTGCAAGACAATTCTCAAGTGCTCTTCATGATCGTTCTCATCCCGAGAATAGATCAATATGTCGTCAATAAAGACAACCACAAACTTGTCCACATATGGTCTGAAAACACGGTTCATCAGATCCATAAAAATCGCAGGTGCATTCGTCAAACCAAACGGCATAACCAAAAACTCATAATGGCCATACCTTGTCCGAAATGCAGTTTTCAACACATCTTGCTCTTTCACTCTGAGCTGATAATAACCAGACCTCAAGTCTATCTTGGAGAACACTGTAGCTCCCTTCAGTTGATCAAAAAGATCATCAATCCTTGGTAAAGGATACTTATTCTTAACCGTCACCTTGTTCAGTTGTCTATAGTCTATACACAACCTCATAGACCCATCTTTCTTCTTCACAAACAATACCGGAGCACCCCACGGCGAGTAGCTCGGTCTTGCAAAACCCTTATCTGTCAACTCTTGCAACTGAACCTTCAGTTCTTTCAACTCTACAGGTGCCATTCTGTACGGAGCAATCGAAATAGGTGCCGTTCCCGGAACCAACTCAATTCCAAACTCGACCTCTCTCACTGGAGGTAATCCGGGTAACTCTTCCGGAAATACATCTGGGTACTCACATACCACTGGCACTGTTTCAAACTCTACTCCAACCTCTTGAGTATTCAACACAAACGCAAGATAGGACTCACACCCTTTTCTCAAACATTTCTCAGCCACTAGGGAAGAAATCATCACTGGTAGACTATCCGATCCACCTGATTCAACCCGAACCACATCTCCACTCTCACATTTCAATTCAATGTACTTACTACCACAGTTCACTAAAACACTATGGGTAGTCAACCAATCCATGCCTAGGATTAAATCGAACTCATCAAACGGCAACAACATAAGGTTTGCCGGAAAACAATGATTCTCAATCAACAAAGGACAATTCTTACACACTTTGTCCACTAACACATGCTTTCCTAACGGGTTTGACACCTTAATCACAATGTCCGTAGACTCAACGGTCATACTCAAACTAGATGCTAATCTCATGCAAATATAAGAGTGAGTAGACCCTGGATCTATTAAAGCAATAACAGAGGTGTCAAAGAGAGAAAAAGTACCCGTTATCACATCAGGGGAGGATGCCTCTTCGCGAGCGCGAATGGCATACGTCCTCGCAGGTGCCCGACCCTCTGGTCTCACAGCAGAGTCTCTGGACGCACCTCTACCACTAGCCCCACCTCTTGGGTTCCTTGGTGGTCTACCCCTCGTAGACACATCACTAGGTCTCACTTCTTGCCTCTCTTCCTTATCATCCCTCTCGGGACAGTTACGGATAAAGTGGTCAGGGGAACCACATTTGTAACATTTCCGACTGTTTCCCCAACACTCTCCGGTGTGATACCTACCACAACTTGGACACTCCGGTTTACTCTTTGTATTGCCCACACTTTCCATCGAGGGGGCTCGGACTCTCGAACCCTGACGAGTATTGTCCAAGTCTCGATGCGAATATCCCACTGAGGCTGACGTCCGAGGATTCACTTCCTTGGATCTTTTCGACTGGGCTTGATACGACTTGCCCATCGGTCTCTTTCTCGCATCTCGGGCTTCACTCACAGCCCTCCTCTTATCTGAACTCAACTCTTCGGCCTTACTTGCCCTCTCAACTAATACCACGAATTCTTTCAACTCCAAAATGCCAACTAGGAGTTTGATATCCTCATTCAGCCCATCTTCGAACCTCTTGCACAAGATGGTCTCTGTCGACACACATTCTTGAGCGTATTTGCTAAGCCTAACAAACTCACGCTCATATTCAGCTACTGTCATCCTTCCTTGCTTCAACTCAAGGAATTCTTTCCTTTTTCGATCAGTAAACCTCTGGCTTATATACTTCTTCCGGAACTCTTCCAGAAAGAAGTCCCACGTTACCCGCTCTCTCGGGACCACTAATGTCAGCGTCTTCCACCAATGGTATGCCGAATCTCTCAGCAAAGATACGGCACACTTCAAACTCTCCTCAGGTGTACATGAGAGCTCATCGAACACCCTCATCGAGTTCTCTAACCAGAACTCCGCCCTCTCAGGGTCATCATCTACCTTAGCTCTAAACTCCTCAGCCCCGTGTTTCCTAATCTTATCCACCGGGGGTTTCGATATCCTCACTACATCCATACCTTGAGGAGCCACTGGATTTGGCTGAGGTATAGGAGGAGGTGGAGGAGGTTGAGCATTAGGGTTCGCTCGAACATAGTCCGAGTACCAATCACTCATCATATGGAGAAAGGCTTCTCGTGCCTCTTCCCCTTGACCCCTCGCCTCGGGTCCACTTTGCACCGGCACGGTTCCTTGCGCAGGAGCCGGCGCATTACTAGCTGCTTCATCAGCAGTCAATGGATCGGAATCCATATTCTATATAAAACAAGATTTAAAATCATCAGAAACCACCACACTATCATCGTACACTTATGGCATGTATAGCTAGACTCTTACACCCGCTACGGTAGTCCTAGAACCGACTAAACCATAGCTCTGATACCACTAAATGTAACACCCCTTACCCGGGTTCTACGCCGGGAACCGGGCCCGAGGCGTTACCGAACTCAAACCACTTAATCGCCACTTAGGCTCAACGTCATTACTCGCTATAACCTCATTCTCGACTTACGAGGCCTCACTCATACACACGAGGGCTCTCGAGACTAATCCGGAACTTTTACGATCCTTAAAATTTTTCTCTTTTATACAGGTCTCACACGCCCGTGCAAGATTAGACACGCCCGTGCATGAGCACACACGCCCATGTCCCCAGACCGTGCCTAAAAACCCAAGCATTCTGCCAAATGCCCCACGGCCATGGCACGCCCGTGCTCCCCAACCGTGGTGAACACTGACTTCCCTCGCACGGCCTAGAGTCTAGACACACGCCCGTGTGGCTAGCCCGTGGCCAACACTGATTAATCCCACACGCCCTAGGCACACGCCCGTGTGACTAGTCCGTGGTCTATTCTGTTTTCAAATATTAACATGCAGGGGACGCACGGCCACAGCACACGCCCGTGGGCTGACCGTGTGTCACACATGGTCTAGACACACGCCCGTGTGTCTATCCACATGGTCAAGAACAAGACTAAGTGTCAAGTTCTTTTCACCCTTCTAACATACACAACATATACTCATCTAACACCATCATAATCAACTCAAATTGAAGTGCATTCTCACATAGAAAACTACATCTTTCTTTCATATAATGTAATAGCCAACAACCATGGCATTATACAAAATAAGCTATCCATCTAAAGGCCAACACATCTTAGCCATTTACAACAAAATTTACTAACTTATCTAGCCCCTATACATGCCATATACAAAACATTAAGTTTCATGTACCAAAGTGTGCTGATATGTGGGCTATCTTCTGATGATCCTCGTATCTCGATTCAACGCTTTTAATCTATAAGACAAGGGAAAAGAAAGAGAGTAAGCTTTGAGCTTAGTAAGTTTACACATAAACAAATAAGCAACATAGTATAAGCTAAGCAACAATTAGCATTATACCAACAAGTAATTCACAACTATGCTTACTCTTTCTATCCCTTACCACATTTCCAACACATCATGAGTCACATACTCATAACCATTGAAATGCACCCCTGCATTCAATATCACATTTACGTAATATACAACACATCATTATTTATCGTAATACATCCACACAGTCAATCCACATAACTTATCCACACAGCTCATCCACACAGCTAGTTTACATAACTAAATCCACACAGTTAATACACACAGTTAATCCACACAGCCAATATCTCGGTGGTTTCGCACTTAGCACACCACATTTGATTAATAAGGTGGTATCGCACTTAGCCTACCACAATGGTATTCGTAGTGATTCAGCACATAGCTCACTAGATGATATACCTCACGATAGCATCGCACATAGCTAGCTCATCGTCAATATGCATTAGGATGGTATCGCACTTAGCCTACCATCTAGCATTATCACAACACATGCACAAGTCTACTTAAACCACATAGTTCCAATCATTCTCGATCATACATTCATTCACCATTTCTACTACATTCATTCTACTTGAACCACATAGGTTCTCAATCAATCTCGAATTAGCTACACACTAGCTATCATCAACAAATTGTAAGTATGAATGCATTGTTTATGCATAGACTTACCTCGATACTCAAAAGTATAGAAATATGCAATTTAGTCCACCACCTTGCTTTTGCCTCGGTTTCGATCCGGGCTTCGTCTTTCTTGATCTAGCAAGCTTGAAAAATTGAAAGAGCCCTAACAATGGCTTCTCTAATTTTCGGCAGCTATGGGAAGAAGATGAATGAATTTCTATCATCTTTTCACCTATTTTAATCACTTAATTGATAAATGACCAAAATGCCCTTTTTGATAAACTTTCAATTTTAACTCATCCATGCCCATTTTTGTCCAAAAATTAGAATTTGGGTAAATTGCTATTTAAGGACCTCTAATTAATAATCTAAAGCTATTTCACACAAATAGCTTCTAGAAACACACATTTTGCAACTTTTGCAATTTAGTCCTTTTGGACAATTCAACCACAATTTCACAAAATTGCTTCATGAAACTTTCACACTAGCATGCATACATAATATAAGCCTCAAAAACTCATTCATGACCCTCGGATTTGTGGTCTCGAACCACTATTCTGACTAGGCCCTAAACCGGGATGTTACACACCGACTGTCCTA
This sequence comes from Kokia cookei, assembly GCA_039519145.1. Lineage (NCBI taxonomy): Eukaryota > Viridiplantae > Streptophyta > Magnoliopsida > Malvales > Malvaceae > Kokia > Kokia cookei. The sequence goes on from JBBHDX010000608.1 coordinate 7,242, forward strand.
AAGGGCTAATCACAGTTGTTTCTCTAGCAGTAATCTCAGATCTAATATTCAAAGTTCCAGACACAGCACAAGCAACATACGAATGGGTGGATCCAATATCTATCAAAGCAGTAACAGGTACATCAGATATGAAAAACGTACCGGTTATGACATCCGGTGCATCGCCATCCTCTCGACGTCTGACCGCATAGACCAACCCTGGCTGTCTCGCCTCCGTGTTACCCCTATTACCGGTACCTCTACCCGGTGCACCCTGACCTCGTCCTACGCCATTACCACCTCGACCTGGCCCACGGCCTCTCGGCGGCTGCTGAGCGCCTCCAGCTGGCTGCGCAAAATCTGTTACGAACTACCTGAGTCTGAGCAGGCTCTCGAGGGCAATCCTTAAACCGATGGTCCTTGGATCCACATCTGAAACAACCACCAGTTCTCTTCCAGCATTCACCCGAGTGAAGTTTCCCACAATCCACACAAGGCTGTAACTGATTGGTAGTAGCTGGAGCACTCACTCGAACTGGCCCCTCATTCCTGGGCCTTTTCTGAAAACCTCTAGCAGGACCTGAGTACCCAGAGTCTCTCTTGTTCCTGCCCCTATCCTTGTCTCGATTTTGCCGTTCCGAGTGTTTAACCTCCTCAGCTATCTTAGCTTTTTCCACCAGTGTGGCAAAATTCCTCTCCTTCTGTGGGGCTATCAGTACCCGCAACTCATCACGCAACCCGTCCTCAAAATGCACACAGCGTTCATAATCAGTCGGCACTATTCCCCGGGCATACCGACTCAGACGCAGAAATTCCGCCTCGTATGCTGCCACAGATTTACCTCCTTGGACCAGATTCAGGAATTCCTTCCTTCGGGCATCCACATAGCTAGCCCCGACATATTTTCCTTGAAATGCTGTCTTAAAGAATTCCCAGGTAATACGATCAGCCTGAGTGCCTTCCCGAACAGTGAGCCACCACTGATACGCCTCGTCTCTCAGCAATGACACAACTCCTTTCAGTTTCTGCTCAGCGGTGCAATCCAGATCGTCCATAATCCGCTCCACCGCCTCAAGCCAGTACTCCGCTACATTTGGGGCTACACCCGAAATACCCCTAAAAACTTCAGCCCCATTCGATCTGAGTCGCTCCGATATCGACCCACGAGCTGCCGACCCAGTTCTTGCCCCAGCAACCCTTTCCAGAACTCGCAACATCGCTTGGGACAGAGCGTCGTCCTCTCTCATTCGATCATGTGACCCAGCTTCAGTCACAGGTGACACAGGTGCGTCCATTTCCGGCATATGTCCCGATGCCTCAGATACAACTCTAGCACCTCGGCCTCTACCACGGCCACGTCTACCGCGTCCACGTCCTCTAGCGCTCATATTTGCTAATTCGATTTAATCTGATTAAGAGTCTTATGAATCAGTATGCTATTTCAGTGTTTATTAAACAATATTTTATGAAGTATAGGAAGTAAAGTCGTTTTCGCAAAACGTATCCTAAAGTCTCAATCTCTATAGTTTCAGCTCCTAAAGCTAAAAGTTCTAGAGTATTTCTACAGTCATACCACAATAATCATAATCATAAAATGAAAACATAAACTTACTTGACTTGGTGCCGGATACCCGTGGTGCCATACTTCCTTTAAAACATGCATTTATAAATTAAAATTTTAAACAGCTTTGGAAAACGCTTTTGAACCCAAACCACAGCCGAGTTTTGCAACCGGGCTCTGATACCATAAAATGTAACACCCCAAACCCGGCCCATGCGTTATGACCGGATCTGACATGTCACATGAAGAAAACGTGTAAAATCCTTTTGATTCGTACTAAAATAGGTATTATTTTTGTTATAATCAAGAAAACAAGTTTGATTAGAAATATTTGATAAAATACTACTAATCTCGAAGGTTGATTGATAAATCGATAATTTGAACTAGTGATCTTATAAAACCGTGACTTTTGAAAATATTGTTGATAATTCGAGAAAAAATTTCAAGTTAAAATATTTGTAAAAGTTTATTATGAAATCCATTTTATTTGAAAACCTTTATTTAAGTTTTTAGAAAAAATCCCATTTAAAACAATTCAAGCAAAATATAAAAGTACGTCAAACATAAAGCAAAAATAAAATATTCCAGAGGCCTTATTACAACATAAAAACCCAAAATAGTAAAAGTAATAAAGTGAACGGAAATAGAAATCTAAAGTTCAATAAAAACCATTTCTGAAGTATGGCCTCCACCGAGTCATCCATGGCCCAAGTCCACATCACTGAGCATTACCTGCAAGGGTTAAGGAAAAGGGGTGAGTTACTAGAACTCAGTGTATAATCCCCTTACCGTTATCCACTGGGCCTGAACCCATTTAGCATCAACTTGGGCCTAAGCCCATTCATCTTGGCCTGAGCCCATATAACATAATCTTGGGCCGAAGCCCAATTACAAAACAGTATATATATATAAATGCAAAGTATGCAACCCAACCCATCCATCCAATCACACCCCCGACCAGCCAATCACACCTGTGGGGATCAAGTCAACCCACCCCGCCACTCACACCAATTTGCAGACAAGCTGCCATTTATAATATTTTTGTGGCCAAGCCACCAGAGTATCATATACGGTAATATAATCGGCACACAGCCTTAATCACATGGCACAAGCCACATTTAAATTGGCACATAACCATTATCAGAATTTGTGGCAATGCCACCAGGCTACACTTCTCTTCATACAATTTTCCCATCCCATGCAATATATAAAAATGCAACATACATAATAACATATAATATCCACATATAAATACAACCATTAATCTATAGAATATTATTACATGAATCGGCCCATTATAGCACTTTGTAATAATTCGGCCCACTAAGGCATTCTAACAAATCGGCCCATAGGGGCATTTCCGTAAATCGGCCCATAGGGGCATTTCCGTAAATCGGCCCATAGGGACATTTCGGTAAATCGGCCCATAGGGACATTTTCGTAATTCTAACAACTTTAATACCGATTTTGACAAATCTATAAAAATAATGTACTTTAAGCCAATTTCTCGTTTTATGCCAATATTACGATTTTTAGTCGTATAATAATAACAATCAACTATCCAACATGATACCGAATCAAAAATCTACGGAATTACGGTGTGAGATTACACACCTGATTACGGTAAGTATTAAACCCTCTTGATCGTCGGCACCTAAGACACCATAACACTCGATTAATCTAACGAACGAGATTTTTATTAATCCAAATCTAAACCAAACGATCTAAAATACTTACTCTCAAAATCGTGAACGACCACGATTTGTCTATTCTCACCGGATGATGGTCCACAACCCGGTGGAAAATCTCGAACCGCCGATACCGCCCTTCGTTTGAACTTAGGAGTAGGAATCGCAAATCCACTCCTTTTGTGTTCTCCAATCGCTTTTCCTTTCAAATCGGTACCACTTGCCTCCATTGGAAAAATCTCGGTTAGAAAACTACTATGAGAGAAAGTAGTTATTTAAGGGAAAGGATTCGGCTTACCACTATTTCCGAAGGATCAACGAGTGAAATAGAACGAGCGATTTAGACCCTATAAAAAAAAAAAAAAAAAAAAACCTTAACGATATTGAATCCGATTTCCACCGATTGACTTAAGGCTAGAATGATATTCGGCCACCCACTATAGAACACTAACGATTTGATCAAAGAAGAGGATGTCAACACAAATGAGAAAGAAATTGTGAAGGAGAGATTATGGGTTGAAAGGTTCGGCTATGGAGGAAAAATGAACAAGAAAAAAAATTCGGCTATGAGAATATGGATTAGAGAAGAAGAAAGAAGAGTTGAAGAATTTTTGTGAAAAAGAAAAGAAAGATGGAGAAAGAGTGCTTAACTAGATTCGGTTTTCAAAGGGAAAATGAGTGAAAATAATTTGGTCACAATGGCTAGATGGTTTCGGCAAAACAAAGAAAGAAAAGAAGAAAAAGAATACTCACTATTGGCTTTGGAGTTTCGGCAATGAGAGAAGAAATTGGAGAAAAGAACACAAAAAATGCTAAAAGAAATTAGGCCTAACAAGCACCAAAATTTTGCCAAAAGACTAATGAAAAATTCGGCTATCCCAATACCCTAACCAAAACCGTGTATACTCTTACCAAAAGGATAAATGTTGACCAACAAAAATCTTTCCAAAACATCACCCACAAAAAAGGCCAACATGTTCCCTTATCTTGCCTTTTTCTTTTGATTCTTTCCTTCATTAACCCTTATCTTCCTCCTTACCATATTTCCTTAGCCACCTTTCCATAATTAAAAAGTCTTCCTTACCTTAAATACCACCATGGCCGACACTTAGGAAAGAAGCACAAAAATAATTCAAAATTTGCACTAGGTGGGATTCGAACCTCTTCCCCTAAAGCCCTTCATGTGACGCCACAACCTCTTTACCATATGCTCACTTATGCTAGCAAAATACTCACTTATTTCCATAAGCCTTGATGCCACTTACCTTCTCTCCTTAAAGTGCTTAAACACAAAAATTTTGCTAAGGCCCAATTCAACCCCGAGCCTTCTTAGGACCCCTAAACATACACAATTAATATTTTTAACTAGCCTAACGCAAGATATAATGCAACACATAAAATTCTAAATTTTAGGATGTTACAACTTTTATGGGCAAGTGAAGGGAAATGGTTGGATTTAAAAGCCAGCGTTGGAGACATTTGTTTCTTGAGATAAGCATGTTTTGGGGTGATAGTTTTCTTTTGTTAATATATGAAAGTTCACTGCTTTCTTTTATTTTTTGGGTGAATTATTTTAGGGTCAGCATGAATCAATGTAAATATGATTTTTAGCTACCGGATTTATGTGTTTATTAATAGTTGGACTATATATCCATTATTGTAAAGGACATGAACACAATATACATATGTGTATGTATAATAAAAGTAATAGGTATTTAAAAAAAAGTGATATAAAATAAGAATACTAATTTGAATATATGTGTAATACATATACATATATTTGTATAAAATTTCATACTAGTGTTTAATAATGTATGTGAATAGACTTTTTGTTTTAATAAATTTCATATGTATTTGTTACAGATTTGTATTGAGAAAGGTATCCGTACTTTGAAAGTGAGTAGAATTGAAGAGGACTTAGATCGACTACTGAATTGACTATTTTTCTTTCGGTCAAAGAATGTGAGTATTAGTTTTTAGTAAATAGCATTTTGTAATTAATCAATAGCATTTGTTAATTCATATGTTGTTTGTATTTCAGTTACTGCTTCCTACTGCTCCTGCAACTGTTGGATTGGATTTGGTGGTAATAACTTAACAGGTATGAAATCATTATTATTCTTATTTATATTCATTTTGCTGATTTATATTCATTTGATAGAAAAACATTAGATATCCAATTGTTAGTCAAGATTATTAATCTTTTGTATTTCTGACTGCAGCCCCTGTTTCTTGGTGAGAGTGGAGTAGACCATCTTCTTGAAATTATTAAGGTACGTTTTAGTTCAAAATTCAGATCAGTAACAGTTATATCATGATGAATTTGTCCAAATTGCTGTTTATTATCCTGCTTGGTTGGTATATATGCTGTTTATTCTATTGCTGTCCAAAAAAAAAGATTCAAAGTATATAGGCTGGAAACCTAACGGGTTGCCTTATATCTCACTGTAAGATATAACGGATCCTCCCCAGGTGTAACAATGCCACGTATGATGAATCTTAAAAAATTTCTGTCTAAATTGCTGTTTATTATATTGTTTGAACTGTTATATATATTAGGACGTGGACGAAGATATTTACGAAATATGATGTAGTAAGATTTTACGATTTTTTATTTATATGTAATATTATAATTTTAATCTTGGTCATGTTATATAATTTAACTATTTTAAATGTACTATTATTGTTGTTATTTGTTACTAAAATTTCAAATATTTTATGTGTATTGCAGGAAAAATGCCTAGAAGACGATTACGAGATTTAAGTATTGTCCAGAATACTCCAAATTCAGAAGAAGGAAATAGTGAACAGCAAACAGTTGTTGGATCTTCTAGTGTGCCGGACATAGATGACGAGCCTGCAGAATTTCAAAGTAATGTTAAGTTTATTTTACATGCATGTTGAATTTTATTATTGATTCATTTTTCAATTTTAATATAATAATAATATATCATTTTTCAGCTGAGGGTGGTGGGACGCGCAGAGGTCGGGGACGTACCGTCTGCTTAAAGATTTATACGACTTAGATCCTGTCGAGCGTGTTAAAGTAAGGAGAAACAGTCATGGCCAGCCTGTTGGATCTGAAGCTCGACTGTTAGCAGGCTATTTGGGCATTATAGCACGAAATGCCAATATGTTGCCCATTAACTACGAATCATGGCATCACATGCCTGATGCCAACAAAAATCAGGCTCTCGATAATATTAAGGTAACAAAACGTGAATGTAATTTATAATACTTTGGTTTAACTTTCATTTATATTTACTTTTTAAACTTATGTTTTTTCAGGAGAGATTTGCTTTAGAGGTCTCCGATGACTATATTAAGAAGACATTGGGTAAAAAATGGAGAGACCATAAAAGCACGTTGAAAAAACAATATTTTAAGAAAGACATAAGCCTCGACGAAAAATTAAGAAATGTCCCGCCGGGAATGTTGAGGTACCAATGGGAAGATCAAGTTAGATTCTGGAATTCAAAGAAAGGAGAGGTATTACGTACTTCTAAAGTCTTATAAATTTTTCGGTTTATAGTATTTACTATATACATAATTCAAATTTCATTATGTAGGACCGTGAGCGAGTTGGAACAAGCAGCAGACAGAAACAAAAATTCACGCACACGGCAGGGTCCAGAAGTTTTGCTTGTGTAGCTGAGGCCGAGGTATTATAATTTATTAATTCTGTCAAATATTAATGACTTTATACTATTAAATTATATTTTTTCTGCTACAATGTAGGAAGCCTCGTCTGGTCAAAAAGTTGGACGCCTTCAGCTTTTTGACATTACGCATAGGAAGAAGGATGGATCTCCGATGACATCCGAAGCTGCAGAAATTATGGTATATTTACTTAATAAAATTTGATTTATTATAAATATTTATAATGTTTAATTATAATAGTTTAATTCATCGTTTGTAGTTTTAAATTTATAATGTTAAGTTATGTTGCATTCCTTCTTATTATATATTTCGTTTCTAACTCTTTCATTGATTTATTAGGATAAACTAAAGGAGAAGAAGGCGGAGTATGAAGCGGCTGCTTCGACTGATAGTTCTGTTAATCTTGAGGAGATTGATAACAGAATTATTACCGATGTTTTGGGTCCTGAAAGGTACGGAATCTTATGCTACATTTGATATTTTGTGCTGGAGTATATTTATATTTACTGAATTATCACTGATGTTTTTGGGTCTTTAAAGGTATGGTCGGGTTCGATTTCAAGGATCTGGTGTTACCCCGACCCAATATTTTGGATCCGGCTCCCAGCAATACATGCCTTCCGGGAGTCAATCTCGTGCTGAAGTTCAGAGGCTAAAAGACCAGATAGCTCAGATGCAAGCGAGCACGGTTGAGCAAATTGCTGATGTTCAAAGAAAATATGAAGAACTCCAGCAACAGCTTAGAGCGGATGCGGAAGCGGCAGCAGCGAGGGAGGCAGCGGCAGCAGCGAGGGAGGCAGAGGCAGCATCGATGCTAGCAGAGCAGAACAGAAAGTACGATGAGCTCCAGCTACAGCTTCAGCATATGATGCAGATGTTTCAGCAGTCGCAGAGGCCGCCATCTTAGACATTTAGTTTCTCGTTGTAAGATTATTTTTAACATTATTACATTTAACATTATTGTAAGAATATTTTCAGTTATAATTCATTTATATCATATATCTTTTATTGAATTTCAAGTATCATTTAGAATTAATGCATTTGGTGTGATTTTTATGCTACATTTGCTGTTTTGGGTTGGAATTATATGCTATATTTGCTGTTATTGGTTGGTTTTAGTGCAGGAGGGGTATGATATTGAACAAATTGTACATTGCAAATCTGTACAAATTAGCGGCGTTTGTGAAAAAAGCGCCGCTAAAAGTCATGACTTTTAGCGGCGTTTGTGGGGAAAGCGTGTAACACCCCTTACCCGTATCCAATACCGGAACGGGGTACGAGGCGTTACCGGACTTAAGCCTCACGGTCGCTACTTAGGCTAATCGTGACTACTCTCTTCATTCACCTCAATCACCTCATTCTCGACTTACGAGGCCTCACTCATACACACGAGGGCTCTCGAGACTAATCCGAAACTTTTACGATTCTTAAAATCTTTCTCTTCAATTACAGGGCTCACACGCCCGTGTAGAATGAGACACGCCCGTGCATAGGCACACACGCCCATGTCCCCAGACCGTGCCTAAAAACCCAGTATTCTGCCAATTTGCCCACGGTTAAGGCACACGCCCATGCATTTTGGGAGCACGCCCGTGTACCCTATCACACGTCCGTGCCTTTCACCCGTGGTCGACACTGACTAATCACACACGGTTTTGACACGCCCGTGGGCCTAAACCGTGTGCCATACCTTAGTATTCTGACTTATTCAACACGGCCTCGGCACGCCCGTGTGCTTTAACCGTGTGACCATTCCAATTCTAATTTTAAAGTGCAGACTTCACACGGCCTAGACACACGCCCGTGTGCCTACCCATGTGAACCAGAACAAGGCTATTTGCCAAGCTCTTTGCATCCCTATAGCTTACACAACTTATACTCATCCATCACATTCATAATCACTCAAATTGAATTGCCATCCCACATAGATAAATACATCTTTTCATATAACATAATAGCCAACAACTATGGCATTATACAATTATCCCATAACTCATTTAGGCCAACACATTTGGCACAATAACAATGACTTAATCAACCTCATGTACTAGCCCTATACATGCCATGACTCATAATGACTTGATACCTCATACCAAGTGTCTCCTCGATAGTGTGAAAACATCTCCGGCGGTCTCCAACCCGAGCTAGCTAAATTAACCTATAAGAGATGAGAAAGAAAGAAGAGTAAGCAATAATGCTTAGTAAGTTCATATGCAATTAAGAATCAACTATCAATATTCATATGCTTATACTCAATCACAAGGTATTAGAATGAGTTTTACTCTTGAACTCACAGTTACCTATTCAATCATTCATAATGCTTACTCATTTCGTCTCTTACCACATTCTAACCATATCTCGGGCTTAATGCTCGCATTCATTAACTTACCATGCCACAAGCCAATTCGCTCGTTTAATTAGCATACATCCTGCACTGATCATCACAAGATCATATAAAACAACACATCATGCATTCTCAATAAACCACTCATGCTACCAATCTCTCGGTGGTTACGCACTTAGCCCACCATTGAATCTCTTATAGGGTGGTATCGCACTTAGCCCACCAATCGTTCTTTAATAGGGTGGTATCGCACTTAGCCCACCAATTGAAACTAAACTCGATGGTATCGCACACAGCCCATCGGTAATAAATAATAAGGTGGTAACGCACACAGCCCACCATTAATAACATTGTTGATGGTATCGCACACAGCCCATCACTAATAATTAAAGGAAGGTGGTATCGCACACAGCCCACCATTATTATACATTTACGGATATACATATATATAACCACATGCATTTCTCTATTTCAAATGTTCATCTGAGAACATCCTCACACACTGACATTCTTACATAGATTTCTACAATAATCATTTACTTTTACGCAATGCAATTATAAAAACAACACATGCAATTAAGATGCATCATACACACATAACCCACTATGGGTTCATCACATACCCAATTCACCTTAATTTAGTTCTAACACATACCTGTACCTCTCATGATACAACCACATACATTCTCGTTTTCAACATATCTGTGGAATCACTCAAATTATTAAATAACACTTTTGAATCTCATACATACAATCTCACCTCGACATCATGCCCCTGATAGGGTCTCACATGAAATATCATATCGGTGCCATGTCCCTGACATGGTCTTATTCAATATCTCACACCGAGGCCATATTCCAAATATGGTCTTATACGGGACCTTAATTATCAACATATCTTACTATTTGCTTTCCCTCTATTCCTAAGAACAATTCTCTTGACATCTCGTTAAAATACATTCAATACACTCATAGTGTAATTATACATTCCATACGACATTGGAATATTAAATACTTCACTTAGAATTGCATAATTTAGCACATGAACTTACCTCGATGTCGAAAGGTCCGAAAATGGACTTTTGCCCACCTTTCTCTTTTCACCCGTTCTAGGTCCGAAACTCGATTTCTTTAATCTAGAACAATGGAATTTACCAATTTAATCACTTATAAATCATAATATATCATAATCTACACTCTAGGCAAAAATGACTATTTTGCCCCTACACTTTGGCAAAATTACGATTTTGCCCCTAGGCTCGTAAATAAATTTTCATCACATTTTCTCGATAAACAAGCCTAGCTGAACATTTAATCCTCTTACAACTATCCACAATTCCAACTATTTCATGCCTTAATGAACAAATTACAACTTTTGCATTTTAGTCCAAATTAGGTGTTTTCATAACAACACCTTTCACAAAAGTTGTTTATCATCATCCTATCATTCATTTTCTTCCATAAAAACTCATCAACCAACATGAAACCTATCATGGTAAGTCCCTAGACTTTCAACCATATTGCAAAATAGTCCCCTCATTAGCTAGCTTAAGCTTTGGGGACTCCAAAAGTACAAAAATTATCAACTAAAGCCATCAAAATCACTTACTTGAAGAGGAATTGAGTTGCTGAAATTTTCAAGCCTTCAAAGCCCTCCCATGGCTGATATTTTCGGTTGGGGAAGAAGAAATAAGGAAAAGATGATAACTTTTGCTTATATCATCTTATTTTATTCATTTGACCAACTAATACCACCAACTTTTGACCAAAATTTAATGTCTTTGTCCCCCTTGTCACATGGCCGGCCAACTCACTTAAAACAAGGCCAAATTGCACATTTGGGACCTCCAATTAATAATCCATAGCTATTTGGCACCTCTAGCAAATAAAATAGAACTTTCGCACTTTATGCGATTTAGTCCTTTTTCACGATTTAGCTAGAAATTGCTAAAATTAAGGCACCAAAATTTTCATGCACCCTTATAAACATGTTATAACACATAAAATAACATGAAAATAATTTCCTCTATCCTCGGTTTAGTGATTCCGAGATCACTGTTCCGACTAGCCCCTAAATCGGGCTGTTACACAACGCGGAATGAAAGGTAAGTCTAGCTTAAGACTTTAAACGAGCGCTTCTCGGAGGCAACCCGAGCACTAACGCCATGACATTTATCGATATTTGTAATTAGCACCGTAACTAAAAACATAACCAAATTAATAAAGAGCAGCGTTTGTGGGGAAAGCCCCGCTAAACGGCATGAATGTACACGCGTGGCCATGGCCGTTGTTTCCTCATAAACGCACATCGGCCTGGGAAACTGTGCGAACCAAAGACGATAATTTTCCCAAAACATGGTATGCGAAGTGCGTCGAAAAGCACTGCAGAAAGTAACACGGGTGTGTAACACGCCCATGTTTTTAGACCGTGGCCGACAAAAATACGCTAAAATCTATTGAGCGTAGTGAAACCTCTACACAGGCGTGGGAGAAACGAACGAGGCACCACACGGCCGTGCGATACGGCCGTGTGACCTAACACGCCCAGGGCACACGGGCGTGGGAAGCAACCAGATGCCCCAATTTCTATTTAAACCCTCTTTTTCTATTCACTTTCTTCCCCATATCCCTTCCTCCCCAACCCTAGCCACCACAGCTTTTCTCCCTTTTCACCACCCATTTCCCTTACACCATGACTAATACTAGAGGCAAGACCAAAGCCACCATCTCCATGTCGAAAAAGCGAAAGGCTCCTAGCACGGTCTCCCCGTGCGCGACCACTCTACATAAGTTCATGCCGGCCGCTTCATTTACTCGACAAGACAAGGACCTTTGAGTCCATTTATTTTTTCTTTTTCTTTTATTTTCATTTTTAAATTCTTTCCTTTTATCTTTCTTGTCTTTAATTTATATTATTATATTTTGATTTCTTTAATTTAGGTTCAAGGGGCTATTACGGAACGACCCCACCACCACCGGAGTATCCACCACCCCTGCCCAACTTTACACCGTTTCTTTTCTTTGACTCCATCCAAAATTCAGGAAGTTTCACTTCTCTCCCTCTCTTATGATTTTCTTACTATATTGTCATTATTTATCTTTGTACATTGAGGACAATGTACATCTTAAGTGTGGGGAGGTGTCAACAATACTGAATTATGCCTTGTTCTTAAGTAATTTTCTCATATTACTATTAGAATGAAACTTCTATTGATTTATGATTTTCATTGATATGTTTTGGATTAAGTCATAGGTAATTGTGCATTGATGGTTTAAACTTTAAGACATTAGAGAATCAAGCATGATAAGTCTATTTTCAGAATAAAATTAAAAATTTTTAGGTTGTTTCCCTAAATTTAAATATTACTTTGAAGTTTGAAATTTGCAAGGTTGACATCAAAAACCATAATTTTTGTGAGATTTTGAGCCTTTTAGAGCATATTCTTTTCTTGCTCACTTTATTGATTATGAGTGTGTCAATATTGATTTGTTATTCTAGAACTTGCTTCGATTATACATGTCGAGACCACACCTTTGATTTGATATACTGAGATGATAAAGGCACCTAGGATTTAACCCACTTACTCCATAAAAAGCCTACCTTCATAATTAACCCCTAGTGAACCCCTTTGAAGCCTAATCAACCATTTCTTGATATACCACTAATATTAACCCAAAACCCAGTTATTTGATTTGTTATCCCCATTTTTTCTTGACTCCCCTTTTGTCGAGATTTGATTTGATCAGTTGCCTAACTACATTCTTTATTTCAGTTGTTAAATTCATCTTATTATCATGTACTTGTTCTTATTCTTAAAAAAAAAAAAGTTGGAAATTTATTCATTATTAGTTCTTTGTTATTTGAGCTTAAGCAGTTAATTTCACATTTTGAGAAGAAGCTCGTGTTATTAGTGATAAGTTTTCAATTGATGTAATTATTCAGTATTAGTCCATTTTTCTAGTTAGGTAAATTATCAATTCAATCTCGATTTTAACCCTCTTTTTCAGCCTTTATCCACACCTTTAACCCAAGCCCCATTACAACCCTTTTTAAAGACCTTTTGATTTGTGTATCATCTCATTTTATAGTGGTGGAGATTTGATTTTCATGCAAGCCTATGGTAATAACTTTTCATGTTTGACTTTTGAGTGCTTAATTTGAACCTTAAACACTTTGAGTGATTTGAGTGAATCTTTAGTGAGGATGTCAATTCTTGTCGGTTTTGAATCAAAGGTAATTATTTAGGTAAGGGGAAACACCTATGTTTTCATGCTATAAAAATTTATGACTTAGATTGTTTGAATCTCTAGGACTCTTTTAGTTAAATTATCAATGTATGAATTATCTGTGAATTATGATGAGACATTATTGATGAGAATTATGAATTAAGGAAGTTAATTTTAATTGTGAGTTGAGGATTTTGCTTGAGGACAAGCAAAGGCTTAAGTGTGGGGATATTTGATAAACCATAATTTATACATATTTTAACCCCATGCTTGGCTTATTTTTGGATGAATTTTCATTAGATTTGATGAATTCGATGCTCCTAATCCCTTAATTTCATGTTTTACACTCAGGAGAGCTTAGGGAGTCGAAAAGAACGAGAAACGGGCCAAAAAGGGACAAAATGGGCCTACCTTAGAAATCAACACGGCCTGGGCTATCAAACACGGCCGTGTGTGGTGAGCAGAAGCGAGCACGGCCTAAGACTATCGAACACGGGCGTGTCACACGGGCGTGTCCCTGCCGTATCAAAGATTAATTCTATCCGGAAAAGGTTACTTGTGGGCAAAGAAAGACGTTCCAAAGCCTATATAAACACCCTAGGGGGTGACCTAAAAAGGGGACGCAGAATAGAACGCAGAAAATACTCGAAGACAGCCATCGGAAGCAGCTCGGAAGAAGGATCTCCATCAAGACTGAAGATCTCCCATCAAGTTCTTTAGAAGTTTTTGGGTTTTCTTATGTTTTGTTGTTTTCCTTATTTTATGATGTTTCCCTCTATCAGTATGAACTAAATCCCTTAAATACCTAAGGGGATGAAACCTAAGACGGATCTTATTATTATTTGATTTATAAGATAAATACTTGTTCTTATTCTTAATTGTGAGTTCTTATTCTTGTTTTGATAATTCAGGTTATTGATTCAAGTCGAATGTGCTTATTCAGAGGAGCAAAAGTCCCTGTTTAAGAGTAGATCAACACAATTAAGCGGAGTTGATTGCAACCCTAGAAATAGGGCGACGAAAATCTGCCGGATTAGAGTCAAATCTAATAAGGGAATCCATAGATCGAGTTAATGCGACAATAGGGGTTTTAATTAGAAAGAGATTTCAATTAATCAACCTAGAGTCAGTTGTTTTTAGTCTCGAGAGAGATATTAACATAAATCAGGGATTTCTACGGATTAAGTCAAGTGAATAAATCATATGAATCAAAAGTAATAAGTGAAGTCTAGGTGGATTCTTCCTTAGGTATTGCCTCCATCACATAAGTTGTCTAAAAGTATTTTCCCAATTCATTCTTTGTCGTGTTTTTAGTTTTAGTTTAAAAAGAAATCACTCCAATTCTTAGGCTAGATAATAAAAAGATAGTAATTACTAGTACTCTTGGTCCTTGTGGATACGATATTACCGGTCTTACCATAACTATACTATTAAACGATAGGTGCGCTTGCCTTTATTGTGGTCATAGTTAGTTAGAGACACATCACTCTTTCATTTTAATATTACTTTTAATTATATTAATTATTATTAATATCTCTTTCATATTATACTAATCCTCCCAATCCTTCTAAATACAACTTCCTAACCAATTTTATAACTATAAGTAGGTATTCATTTCCAATGATAAATATGTCATCTACATACAGTACCAATAATTCTACAGTGCTTAAACTAACTTTCTTGTAAACACAATCTCATCTTTAATTGAACAATATCTAACAATATTTGATTTCTTCTCTCAAAACTCCATTTTGATTTGATACCAGAATTAATTTAACAATCTCCTTCAAAAGCTCATCAAACTCTAACTTATATTTCTTGATCTGATCGAAGTTGATCGTTGTTTTCGCGATGTCAAAGTCTTAAAATTTATAAAAAGAATGATCGAACCTGGAAACTAACTATGACAACGATTTGAGGCAAGCGCACCTATCGAACAGTAGTATAGTTTAGTGGCAAGACCGGAATGTCGAACCCAAAGGAACTAAAAGTACTAATACTAACTTTCTTTTTATTATCTAGCCTAAAATAAAGGGAATTTGTTGTTTAATCTAAATTAATTAACTACTAAACTAAAGACTCTAAGACAAAGAAGAATGAATTTGGGGAAAATAACTTGAGGAAAAACCAATTGATTAAGACGACACCCAAGGAAGAATCCACCTAGACTTCACTTGTTATCTAACTCTGAACCAGACGATTTATTCATTTGACTTGATCCGTAAGATTCCCTAATGTATATTAAACCCTCTCTCGAAGCGAATAACGTCTAACCCTAGGTTGATTAATTGAAATCTCTTTCTAATTAAAACCCCTAGAATTGCATTAACTCGATCTATGGAATCCCATATTAGGTTTCACCCTAATCCGGCAAAATCTCGTCACCCTATCTCTAGGCGCGCGATCAACTCCGCTTAACTATGCTAGATCTACTCTTAGGCAGGGACTTTTGCTCCTCCACCTAAGCACATCAAACTTGAATCAATATCCCGGAAATATCAACACAAGAATTAAGAACACATAATTAAGAACAAGTCAAATATTTATCATATAGTTCAGTAAACGATAACAAGATTCATCTAAGTTTCATCCCCCTCAGGTATCTGAGGGTTTAGTTCATAACAATAAAAGAAAACATCTCAGAAGAAAAGATAAAACAAAACATAAGAAATCCCTAAAACCCCCTGAAGGAATTGAAGGAGAGATCCTCCGTCTTGAGTATAATTCCGGCTTCTAGAGATGAATCAACTGGCTATCCTCGAGTGAATCCCCACAAATCTGCCTTCTCTGGCCTAGCAAGACGCCCCTAGACGATAGCCTTGGGCTCCCCCTTTTAGGTCATACTTAGGGTGTATATATAGGCTTTTGGAATGTGTTTCTTTGCCCCTAAGTATCCCAATCCGAATGAAACTTCTCTTTGCCACGGCAGGGGCACGGCCATGGCACACGCCCGTGTGAATCGTGGCCAGGCCGTGTTGGACTCTATTAATGAGGCACGGCCGTGTGGTCTTGGGTCCAGGCCGTGTCGATTTCGTGATCTGGCCCATTTGGCCCGTTTTAAGCCCGTTTCTTGTTCTTTTCATCCTCCGGTGCTTCCCTGAGTATAAAACATGAAAATAAAGGATTAAGAGCACCAAATTACATAAAATAAGGGATAATTCATCCAAAAGCATGCTAAATGTGGGATTAAAATATGTTACTTTTACGGTTTATCAAATACCCCCACACTTAAGCTTTTGCTTGTCCTCAAGCAAAATTCTCAACTCATAATTAAAACAAACTTCCCTCAATTCATAATAGTCATTAATAATGTTTCATCATAATTCAAAGATAATTCATACATGGATAATTCAACTCAAAGAGTCCTAAAGATTCAAACAATCTAAGTCATACATTTGTAGCACAAAACATAGGTGTTTCCCCTCATCTAAATAATTACCTCTGATTCAAAATCGACAAGGATTGACATCCTCACTAAAGATTCACTCAAATCACTCGAAGTGTTTAAGGTTCAGAATTAAGCACTCAAAAGTCAAACATGAAGAGTTAATCCCATAGGCTTGCATGAAAATCAAATCTCCACCACTATAATATGAGATGATACACAAATCAAAAGGTCTTTAACAGGGTTGTAACGGGGCTTGGGTTAAAGGTGTGGATAAAGGCTGAATTAGAGGGTTAGAATCGAGATTGAATTGACAAATTACCTAACTAGAAACAATGAACTAAATAAAAGTACATCAATTGAAAATTAATAATACTAATAATACGAGCTTCTTCTTCAATATTTGGAATTTAAACGTATAAGCTCATTATACAAAACTAATAATGAATATACTTCGATTTTTTTTTAAGAACAAGTCATAATAAAGAATAAATTACTGAAATAAAGATCATAGTTAGGCAACTGATCAAATCAAATCTCGATATAAGGGTAGTTAAAAAGGAATGGTGATAACAAATAAAAAGGGTTTTGGGTTAATATTAGTGGGTAAGTCAATAAAAAGGGTTGTTAGGATTAAACGGGGTTCACTAGGGGTTAATTATGAAGGTAGGTTTTTAGTGGAGTAAGTGGGTTAAAACCTAGGTGCCTTTATCATCTCTGTATATCAAATCAAAGGTGTGGTCTCGACATGTATAATCGATGCAAGTTCTAGAATAACAAATCAATGTTGACACACTCATAATCAATAAAGTGAGCAAGAAAAAGAATATATGCTCTATAAGGCTCAAAATCTCACAAAAATTATGGGTATTTTGATGTCAACCTCGTAAATTTCAAATTTCAAAGTAATATTCAAATTCAGGTAGACAACCTAGAAAAATTTTTAATTTCTGAAAAATAGACTTATCATGCTTGATTCTCTAGTATCTTAGAATTTAATTATCAATGCACAATTATCAATGACTTAATCTAAAACATATCAAAATAAAAATCATAAATCAAGGAATTTCATTCTAATCATAATATGAGAAACTTACTTAAGAAACAAGACATAATTCAGGATTTGAGAATAATGCAAAAAGTTTGGCACCTAATTTCAGGAATTTGAGAATAATGAAAAAAGTTAGGCACCTTTTTAGGTTGTTCACCCCAAAAGCGGTCGAAGGCCTACTCTCAGTTTTGACTATAATTGCAGCAAGGGGATCAATTCTTGCTAACAATTAGTGGGGACTTATCAAATCTCGATCGACTAAGGCAAGTATCAATGTGATTTCGGCATGTGTTTGGAAAAAAGAAAGAATAACTGTATTGATCGAGTGATTAACCGTTAGTTTTGAATATGGTAGGTTCGGTGCTAGGGATTCGTGGTGCGCTTCGCGATCAGGTGTGTAACAGTACCCTGTAATCGATAGTCGGCGAGAAAGCCGATAGAGTGTGTGTACCCACACCATTCTGATCGTAGATCGGCAAATGCCGAAAAGCCGAAATACCGGCGAATGATGCCACACGAGCGTGCGATCGCACGTGTGGTGGACCGAGCCCACGAATATGGGCGTAAGATGGTTGAGGCCACCATGAGCGTTCTCATGGGCTTAGGTCGTTTTGGGCCTCGTTGGGCCAAATGGGCCGAGTGGGCCCAATGGGCCCGTGGGCCCTACGCGAGTAAAATTTGACGATAAGTGGAAGAAAATGAACTCGGCCATGACGATCACATGGCCAAAGGCAGTAAATTTGGGCTAAATGGGCCACACGAGCGTGTGGGCCCACTTGGGCCGAATATTGGGCTTTGGGCCCAAATACACCGTTTTGACCATATATGTTATCTGTGTCGCTCGAGGCGACTGTAGACCTTCGGGAAGGTTGCTAAAAAAATGACCGTTATGCCCCTGAAGGGCAAAATGACTAAAATGCCCCTACATGTTATATGATTGTTATTGTATGCTATTTATGGTATGTTTGCATTCATGTGATATTATGTTGCATGGGGATGGGATCATTGATTTGGAGGAAGTATATGATTTGTTAGGGTCGCATGGTCGCTTGACGACTGTGGATCCACCGATGGCTTTAAGCCGATTATGTGATTGGCAGCTCTGCTGCAATATTGGTTAGTGCCGCAACCGGTGCTACATAAGGAGTGTAGGGATGGGTGGGTCGATTAAATCCCCACAGGAGTGCAGGGTTGGACAGGAGAC
This sequence comes from Kokia cookei, assembly GCA_039519145.1. Lineage (NCBI taxonomy): Eukaryota > Viridiplantae > Streptophyta > Magnoliopsida > Malvales > Malvaceae > Kokia > Kokia cookei. The sequence goes on from JBBHDX010000608.1 coordinate 26,341, forward strand.
GGAGTGCAGGGTTGGTATGGGCATTAATGCATTGCATATATTGATTCTGATTATTGAGATGGGCTTAGGCCCAGATAGATGTGATATGTGACATTTGATATGGGCTAAGGCCCAACTGAGGCTATTATGGGCTAAGGCCCAAATGCCACCGTTACTGTGTTGGGCTTAGGCCCACATTGATTACTGTAATGGGCTTAGGCCCGGATTGATGTGATGCATGCTTTATGATCGATGAGGGTTGTACACACTGAGTTTTCGTAAACTCACCCCCTCTTTTTAATTTTTCAGGTAATCCTCAGTAAGCCGGTTCGACGTACTGGAGGACTCGGAGGTGGCCACACTACGAACAGCTTTAAATTTTAGTATTCTATTTTACCTTACTTAAACCGCTTTCTTATTGGGTTGTAATAAGGCCTCTTTTAATTTCTGGTTTTTAATTTGGGATTTTTAGTGTTATTACGTTTTCTATCTGTTAAAAGTAGATCGCGGTTTTCCAAAACAATAACTGTTTTCAAAACACTACGCTTTCACAACTTAATTTTTAAACATCACGTTTTCGTAAATCATTACTTTTAAATTAAGCTTCCGCAACTGAAAATAAATTTTGGGAATAAACTTAATAATTTTTCAATAAACCACGATTAAAATAAAATAATAATAAACTAACGTAACTGGGATTTTACTCAAGCTTTTAATTAAGAAGGGTTTTCAATGAAAACATGGTTTTCGAAAAACACTTCAATGTGACACGCCAGATTCGGGCCTAACTTCTAGGCCGGGTTTGGGGTGTTACATTTAGTGGTATCAGAGCCAAGTTGCAAAACTCGGCTGTGAAATGGGTTTTTAAATCTTGGATTTCAATAAATTGTTTTTTTACAATATGTGAAGTGGTTTGAAATATTTCCTAAAGTGTGGCACACCGAGTCTCCGACGTTGAACCAAGTAAGTTCTCCTGATACTGAAATCTGTTTTAAACTGTTATACTGTAAATAGTTACTGGGCTTACTTTAGATGATAGACTATACTGAGACTCTTTAGCTAGAGTAAACTGAGAAACTATAGGAAACTAAAACTGTAGTGAGCTTGCGATTGCGAAAACAACTCTTAACTACTACTTCCATAAAACATCTGTTTAATTATTGAAACTATGAGCTAAATTCATAAAATTTCTAATTCAGATAATACGCGAAGTGATAATGAGCACTAGAAGAGGTGCAAGAGGCCGCGGTAGAGGCCGTGGAAGTGCTAGGGCTGGATCTTCGGCATCAGGCCATATGCCCAATGTTGAAGCGAGAGAGGCACCGGCTTCACCGGTAACCGAGACAGGGTCGTTCGACCGAGCTGCTGGGGATGACGCACTGTCTCAGGCAATGCTTCGTATTTTGGAAAGGGTCTGCTGGGCCTAATACTGTTATTGGGGGCCGTGGGTCGGTTACGGAACGACTCCGGTCAAATGGAGCAGAGATCTTCAGGGGAGTTTCTCGGGTGGCCCCAAGTGTGGCGGAGTACTGGTTGGAGGCCACCGAAAGAATTATGGATGACCTCGACTGCACGCCGGAACAAAAATTGAAGGGTGCCGTGTCCTTGCTGGAGGGATGAAGCCTACCAGTGGTGGCTTACGGTAAAAGAGGGTACCCCGTCTGATCGATTGACCTGGGAATTCTTCAAGTCCACATTTCAAGGAAAGTATGTGGGCGCTAGCTATGTCGACGCTCGTGGAGGAAAGAATTCTTGAATCTTGACTTCAAGGTGACAAGTCTGTGGCTGAGTACGAGGCGAATTTTTGCGACTTAGCCGGTATGCTCAAGGAATTGTGGCAACAGAGTATGAACGTTGTGTTCGGTTCGAAGATGGCCTCAGAGACAGTCTTCGAGTGTTGATAGCTCCACAGAGGGAGCGGGACTTTGCTGCATTAGTAGAGAAAGCTAAGATCGCTGAAGATGTGAAGCGCTCTGAGCGCCTAAATCGAGAAAGAGAAAGGGGCAGAAACAAGAGGGATTCTGAGCATTCCAATTCTGATCAGAGACCTAAGAGAAGGGCCAGAGTGGATGGGCCAGTCAGAGCTGGGCCCCCTGTTGCTGCTACTGGGTTACCACCTTGTGCTATTAGCATATGTAACTGAACCAGTAGGTTACAAAAAGATAG
>JBBHDX010000609.1:0-28412 GCA_039519145.1 Kokia cookei
ACAATACCCGGGGGAAAAAAGAAAAAAAAGAAAAAATGGTAAACCTTGCTTATCCCCTGGGAACCCATGGTCAGTGACTATTGAAACTGAAAACTCAAAGCACCAAAAAAAAAATGGCTGTTTCATCCTCTCTAATTCTCTCTCCGTCACACTTCAGCTTCATCTCTAACAAAAAAGACATCAACAAAAGGCTCTCTTTTCAATCTGCAAATCCTTTTATCTTCAACTTCTCCTCCAAACCCACCAACACCAATAAGGGCTCCTCCATTGTCCTCTGTTCTTACAGTTAAAAGAAACCTAATTTTTCTTTTATTCTCTTCCTTTTAACAAATAAACTTGACTTACCCTTTGTTGTCTTCTTTATGCAGAATCTGGAAGTGGTTTGACAGCTGAAGACAAGAGAGTTTTGCGTGAAAGATATGGTTTTGATCCCAATGAGTACATCTCTGAGGCAAAGGTGGGGTTTTTTCCCTTTGTTTTCGATTGAGTTGTTAATAATTGATTAATTTTTGTAAATATTTTTATTCTTTTTAATTGGGTTTTATAGAATAAAAGGATAAAGGAAGGGAAAAAGCAAGGAAAAGGAAAGGAAGTAGTAGCAGAGGAGGAAGCTAAGGTCCCTAGAACGACTCATATATTGCTTCAGGTACCAATTTCATGCCATTGTTCTAATCATGATTTGATTTGGATTTGGATTTTTATGTAAGGGATGAAAACACTGATTTTAGATGTTATTCTACTCTTGCAAAACTGTAATCTCTTTCTTTGACACAAAGGCATTACACAAATGGTTGTATATGTTGGTGATTTGATGCTCTCATTAGAATTTAGAATCAAATTGACTGACACCATTTGAGGAGCAGTCAAAGTCTTTATGGTTCTATAGGAATTAGGATTTCTCATGGAATTTGAGTGTGAAAATGGTGTTCCAGTTGAAGCTAGTTTTATAGCCTCAATATGTTTATATAATTGTTTGCTTGTCCATTTTAGCTGGACTAATCCTAGATAGTTAATTCAAACAAGCATATTAAACGTTTTAGGTTCTCGGAGGAAAGGCTAAAAGAAAGAAGTTGCTCTCACCTAAAGGCATGGATGTTAGACCAATGATGGAAGTTGTAAAAGGTGCTGCCTTTGATATACTGCAGGTCGTATATCTTATTTGTAATTTCCTAAATCCTATTCATTTTCTTCTATAAATAGCTTAAGTTGTTCGGATGCATTTTTCTTCTGTTGATGCTTTATGATGATTGTAGATTAGGTTTTAGGGAATTTTAAGGTTTTCCCTGATTTTTTGAAAGAATGATTTATTCTAGTGTAATTTAGGCAGCTGATGGCTGTCCTGCCTCTAGTGTTGTGTGGTGTACTTCGTTCGAGTTACGTATTGCTGGCTCTGTCGGTATTGAAGCTATCAGCCGAGGATGTTCTGAGGTGCAATTTTTGACTTGTTACTCTTTATCTTGTTCTATTGTTAGCTTTGAATGAATTTTAAGCTGAGAAAGCCTGAAAAGACTTCAAATGTAATTTGACATTTTTGTCTAGACTTAAGAATCTGCTACAGTAAGTAATATTTTTCATTTTTATGATGTATATTTTCTTAATATAAAGCTTCATTTGTGATTTTATAGGTGCATTTTGTTGAGATGGATCCTTGGGTTGTTTCAAATGTTCTGAAACCAAACCTGGAATGGACTGGATTTCTTGATGTCTCAGTCATACATCCTGTTCGTGTTGAAACTTTCTTAGAACAGGCAGACCGATTTGCAGGTTTGTTTTTATTCTTTGATTTCTTATGATGAATTTTAGATAATTGAAATTTCAATGTGGTTACTAATTTGCAAATCAAATTTTTTATGTGACTAAAGGGAGAGACATCCCAAGAAATCAATTCTGCAGAACTCTGTATGTCGATGTAGAGACATAAAACCGATATATTTCAAACGAATGAATGCCAATTTTCTTGCAAGAGCTTGACACTGAAAGGACATATAAGTCAACTGTGTATTTCATGATAATGTCTTATATTTCTACTGGTTAATGGTTTCCTTTCGTTTTAGATGTTAGAAACTAACTTTTTGATTATTTTATAGGCAATGGACCATTTGATTACATTAGTGTAACACCTCCATACACACAAGTTGATTATGGAATGCTAATATCTCAAATTTCAAAGTCGCCTATTGTTGGAGAAGACACCTTTATTGTGAGTGGCAATTTGTTGTTTGTTCAAAGATCGGGTTTATATGAGTACCATTTGCCTTGTTTCTCAACATATTTTCATGGTCTAGGTAGTGGAATACCCTTTGAGGACGGACATGCTGGATTCCTGTGGATGCCTTGTAAAGGTATTTCCATTAATTACTTGTTTGTTACTTTGCATTGAGCTTCCTGTAGGAAGTGGAAGTTAATGAACCTCTGGTCTGAGTTACTACAGATTTTAGCATGCCGAGCAATTTAAGGGCAGCACATCAGCAAGTCTTATTGTATTTATTTGTTAATATAAAATGCAGATCAAGGATCGAAGATTTGGTCGGACACATTTAGCAATATATGGACCCAAATGGGCACAGAAGAAAAGAAAATCTGACAAGACCCTTCAAAATACAACATAGAAGTTTACCTACCAGTTTACTAGTCGAAGGTGGAATGTCTTTCAATTATATCCAAGTTTTGCCATCATCAAGGCATATCGAGTGTTGAAGGTAATTTTCTGTATAACCAATGCCATCATTTGTCAAATGCCAGCATATGCATTGGAATCATTTGTATCGCTCTGCTGTTTCTGAAAGGGTTGTATGTTGAAATTGCTAATTTATCGCTTCAGTGGTATTATCAAGCTTCGTTTACTGCTTGATCAGTGTGAGTCAAATGCCATGTATATAAATCAAGTTGATCATATATATAAATCTTGCAGTTTGAAGTTGATTTGGTGCTGCTTGTTGCTTTGACTGCCCAGTTTTATATGTATTTTGCACATATCCTTGTAGTTGCTCTTATACAATGTTACTCGGGTTTAGGTGGGAGTGTTGGACCATACCTATGTCTCTATGCTTGTTTTTCATCGCAGTTTTCCATTGAAAAGCAGATTGAAAGCATCTCAACTTACCCTACATGTTGTACAATTTCAATGCTGAGGAGCTTTGGTTATTTTTGAACCTAGAATCTGTTGGTCTCTCCAGCAGGGATCCCCATAAAGAGAAGCCATTTTTTATTCAACAGGGAAAGTGTGGTCCACTTTTTCATTTTGTTTGAAATTTTTGTGTCCAACACGTCTTGGATGCATGAAAAAATTGAACATACCTGACCTGTATTAAACTTAATTATTTTATTCAAAGATGGTGTGTTCTTTCTTTACCTTTTGCTTTTATCTTTTTTAAAGGAAGATGATTATTTTGCAACACAAGCATGCTGTATGGAATGAAAACATCGTAAAGGGCATATTGTTGTACATGTATTCATAAAATCATTTTTGTGCCTACTGAAAATGACTGCATTCTCATTGATTCATGTACCCTTTGACTAAAGTTACTAATCAGGCTTTCGAAAACCCAATCTTCAAAGATATGAATTGAGGAACCCTAAGGCTGCTACTTGCATTACTTTGACTGTCAAGGATTTTTTAAATACATAAAAAAAATAATTGAGAATGTGAAATATATTCGTGTCAGACACACACTCTGTATATTGTCATGATAATATGAACTTGAATAGCTTACTTGTCATTTTCTTTTATTAGATTTGGGTTTTTAATGAATATTCTTATTAAAAGTTCATTACATATAAGTAGATAAAGTTGTGTAAAAATAAGAGAGTTTGAAGCAACATATGAGAATGAATGAAGAGAATGTGGATAACTTAAAGATTTGTGATGATTGGGCAATGGTGTTTTTCAATATGCAACAAAGCAGGGAGCAGGATGTCTTTAATGGTCCGATTTTAGAATTAAACTCATCTTAATTCTCTAATTGCCTCTTTCTCTTCTTCTTTCTGCACTCGTGATTATACTATATTTTAGTGGGATTCTCAGCACCTTTATTATTTGTGAAAATGAAAATGAGAAAAAAAAAAAATTTCGTGACATTATGCTTAGTCCCCAAGATAGCTCCTGCTTCGCAATTTTACTGTCTTAACAGTTACCATTATCAATATTACAGTACAACAATTTTAAAATTCAAATTTAGTTATTATTTACATTAAATCCAAATATTACTATTTAAATCAAATTCGTTAATATTTAAATTTAATAAATTGAAAGAAATTAAAACATTCATTTAAAAATGATTAGTTAATGAATTTAAATACCCAAATTTGAATTAATCATCTACAATAATAAAACAAATTAGAATATTTAATATTAAAATCTGCATTGCACACTTATTAATTTCACTTTCTAACATATAGTTATTACATTAGCATACATTATTTATGTTTAAGATATTCGTATGCTTTTTACAACTGAGAATCAAACACAGGTTATTCCTGAAAAAATGACCACCAATTAATAGGCTGCAGCTTAAAGTTTATTAAGAAAAACTATGTTTAAATACACTCGAAATCAGGTCCTTCAATTATTGTAATAATGTCAATTAACAATAATATTTCCTACTTGAGATACTTAGAGAGTAAGGAAACCCCTTTTAATACATATGATTACTTCTACAATCTTCTTTATTTAGATTCTTCCTCTTTCTTTTGTTTTTATATCTGGTTTTGAGAGCACCTTCTTTTCTGATTTAATGGAAAAGCTCACAAATGATACGATCGGTTGCACTCATTTCATATAATTTGGGTTAATTAACTTTTTAGCTTAAAATTTGGTAACTTTTTTCATTCCGCCTAAACTTTTTTTTTTTTTTTGTCAAGTTAAGCTTTGAGTTTGACAATTGTTTTCATATTGAACTTGATAGGTCTTGAACTTGGTAATTGCTCTTACATCGGGACTTGAACTTTTTTTTCTTCTTCTGAGTTTACCCTTGAAAACCTTAAAGTTCATGTTCTGATGTAAGAATAATTTCTAAGTTCAAGCCTCAGTGCAACATTCAATGACTAATTTGAAAAAAAAAATTCAAGCCTCAATATAGGAACAGTTGACTCGTTCAAGCACTAATGTGAAAACAATTTTCTAGTTCAACACCAATTTGAGAATAGTTGCTGAGTTTAAGCCTTAAATATTTAACCCTTTTAATTTTAAGCATTCCTATCCTATACTCATATCTAATACATATAAGTACGAGTATTTGACAGTCTAAATACAGAAAATAAAATACATTTGTATTAGAGATATAACCGAATCTAATACTCATGTTTAGAGTCTGTTTAGTATTGCTTTTAAAAAGCACTTTTGAGATAAATTCACTTTTGGATAAAAACATTCTTAAACAAATTGCTTTTTGAGAGAAAGAAACGTTTCTCTCAAAAAAAAATTGGCCCAAAAACACTTTTTGTTCGGCAGTTAAAAATTTTAGCTTTTCCCCGATAACATATTTTTTTTCAAAACTACTTTTGAAATACAATTTCAAATTAGGCCTAAGTCGGATTCCAGCACATTAGAATTGAGGTAGATAAGGAGGCCCTCTCTGTCTGGCTTGCTTGTTGCATGAAAATCCACGAAAACAAAGCAAAGAAAGAGAGCTCTCATGGGCCCATTTCATTATAAAGCAACAATGGCAAGGCAACGACCTTTTCTGTTTTTAATACCCCCAAACCACACTGTTGCTTTCATCTTTTAAGTGACACAAAAATTGCTTCTTAAACCATTGCTCTTTCATATGCTGCTTTCTCACCCCTTTCCTTGAACCTCAACATGTTTGCTCTTACTTCTCTATTCAATGGCTTCCAATTCTTTGTTCAACACTTTTAAACACAATAGAAAGATTATGGGGAAGAGTGGTAGAGCTTTGAGGTGTTTGTTTGCAGTTGCCATGCTTGTGGGAGTTGTTTGGTTATTGTTTGTCAGTATTGCAGCGAACCGAGCAACCGTCACAACAAAATCGATAATGGTTTCCTCGACCGGAGAATTGAAACATTGGGAATTTGTTGTCGAGGATTTCCATTTCAATTATGTCAGCAAGAGAAGAGTTCCCAATGGACCTGATCCCATCCACAACAGGTACATGTTCTTGTCTCAAATATGATAAACTACGTATCTATGATTTTGGCTAGGCATAGCAAAGCACTAACAGTGATGCGACTAAAACGATTAGCTCTCAAACCACACCTGGAGCGGTGAATACCTTGATCATTAGGTCAACACAGGGTTCGGTTTCTTTTTTATATAATAATCTACAAGTGTAAATTAAAGAAAAAAAAAAGACATCACTAAAATCATATTTAAAATGCATGAAAGGTGGTGATGGTGTGTTATTCTTTTAGAAAAGCGTCTTTAAACCAATCTTTCTCTTACTTTGATACGGAAACAAGAAGAAAAAAAAAAGACATAGGGTGAAGCACTTTATCGTGCATTTGACAGTCCACTCTCCTTTACAGTCAATTTCAATTTTGTGTGTTTCAGGAGAGTATCAAAGTCTAGGCAACCACCAGGACGAGCCTAATTGTGAAAGGCCTCAAGCTTTCTGCTCATCATCATCATCATCATTGCCGAATTTTGTTTACATATGTGTTCCTTTTTACAATGAGAATTTCATAAACCATGTACTTCAAAATTTTCTGAACAACAAATTCAATTTTCTTAGTGTTTATTCTGTTTTGCTGCTATTTAAATATTCGTAACTTCTTCGGGGTTTTGTCAAGTTCAAATCACAAAACTTTAAAGAATGTGTAGAATAAGAATGATAATTCCGAATTATGTTTATCGTCATGTAGTGTAGGTGGTAAAAGTATCATGAAGATCTTTGTACTAAAAGTTAAACTGTATTTTGTCATCTCTACTAAAAAAAATTAATGTTAAATCAAAAGGTAAACTGATCATTTTGTTAAATCTTTCATCTATTTTTATGGTTAAAAATTGATCTATGTATATCAAAATAAGGTATACATGACATGTCAAGTATCATCATATAATCCGTGTCAGTTTTTAATATAAATAGATGAAATTTTTAATAAAAATGACTAATATGCTATTTGAACTAACAAAAAAGGACTAGTTTATCTATTTTTAAATAAAAAATAAAAAATATAATTTAACTTTTAATACATAAATCTCTATGATACTTTTACCTCCTAAAGGCTAGTTTCTCATTACTTTTGGAAAGAGCTTATGAAAAGTACTTTTGAGAGTGTTTAATATTACCGTCAAATTGTATTTTTAAGAAATAAAATGTTTATTTTTAACATAATGTTGTGAAGTAAAAAAATATGTATTTAAATAATGTTTAAATTCATTAATATCATGATATTTTAATAAAAATATAAAAAATAATTTGTTGTAACTCATTATTAATATTTTAATATATAAAATATAAATTTAAAATATTTATAAGTAATTAATATTAATTATTTGTAAAATTTAATTTAAATATATAATTTACTTTTTAATTATTATTAAAATATAATGATTATAAATTTAAATATATAATTTTATATATTTGAAATAAATTTCAATAAAAAATAATATTTAAAATTTACATAAAATATATTAAAGTATAAATAAAGTTAAAAAGGTATCATTTTGGCTTCAAAAGTGCTCTTGAAAAAGCAAAAGCTAAAACTTATGCTTTTGTTTTTTTAATTTAAAAGCACTTTTAAATTAAAAAAATATTTATTTAACATTACTTATAGTTGAAAAAACATTTTAATCTCAAAAATATTTTTGAAAAACAAAAATAAATAAAGTTTAAGAGTGAATTTGGATAGATAATACGATATATTTAACTTAATTTTATATTATATTATAATATTTAATTTTATTACTATTAATATTTTTATACTAATGTATCATCTATTTAAATCAGTACTAAGTAAATTGAATGGACGATAAAATTGGAAAGACAAAAGAAAACCAGAACTTTTGGAGGTGTCCCCACCACCATTTTTGCTTGTCCTTTCTTGGATCCTTTTAAGACAAGGAGATTCATGGATAGGGTTTTTTGTTCAAGAATGAGGCCAATCAAACAAAACATGTATGTTTACTGTTTAAGAAAGAATGGAGCAGATTCCAATAAAGGGTTATTGTTCTACGTACATGATGTTTAACTTTTTTTGTAATATAATCTGATAATAATAATAATAATAATTAATCACTTTTTATTTTGGATTTTCTAATATTTGTCTCGTGTTTCCTTCTGCTAAATAAAGCAAAAGCCAATCACTAAAGTTTGCTCAGTTCTCAAAAAACCTTTTCTTCCTTCAATTCTGCATTAAAATATGACCATTTGTTTAGTGTTCAATAATTCGGAGGTTGAAATTGTTTATAAATTAATAACCCGTATTTTATCAACTTAATTTCAACTTCTGCATTTATTTTCTGTTGAGTGATGATCTCTTTTGACAGAAATTTCCCAAGGTATTGTTTGATTAGTTTAAGTGGTACCAAATTTAATCTATATATTATAGATTAAGGTGTTTAGATCTTAACATGGGTCACGTCTTTTTGGTGGTGGTCATATGCTCACATACAGTCGTGACGCTTTTCATTCTGTGAATCAAGTTCTCAGAACTGGTTTTTGATAAAGTACTGGAGACAAATTTTTTTTGAGAAATATTACCTTCGATTATTGGGAGTTCAATCGACTACTTGACAAACAATACTTCAAAGGCTTCTCTCAAAAGAGTCAACCTCAACAATGATCAATATTATCTCTGGTGGGGTTTTTGTCTCCCACTCTCGTGGAAAGCTTTGAAGGATTCACAGAAAGAGAATGTCCCGATTGATGAAGATACAATCTGCAAAGCTCATAGATAAATATCAGCATAGCACATAACCTTAATCATTTAAACCACTTGCATGCGGGAGATTCAAATCACTAACCTACGAAGTATGCAAGTACGTTTAATATGGATATGAATACTATGTTATTTGGACAGGAAAAAGAATGAAGGTATGGAATGTATCATGCTTGTACGAATATATAATATAAATATATGGGGAATATATTAGCACTAATTTCGCAGACATTGAAATCTTACTTTAGAAAAATAAAAGCAGGAAGGTAAATGGAGAAGATTGTTAATCAGAGATTTAGATAACCACAAAGTGACAAACATTGTGTGTAAAAACATCTAACTCCTTTTATTACAGCTCCAGTTGAAATTGAAGCAAGCAACACAGTTCTGTTTCTGTTTTGTTCTTGGTTGCACATGTTCTGTTTCAACCACAATCTGGGTTTTTATTTTTGTTAGACTTTTATCAATTAAACTGTTTCTTTTATCAGACCCACTAATTTTCAACTTAAACTGGTTCAGTAGGCTGATTCCATCTTTATTTGGCAACAATATTTCCCACCCACAAATTATGGAGCTCAAACATAGATACGTAATACGAGTTTTACAAGATAATATAATAATAAATCTTCATTTTGGTCATTCATTTTCTTTTTAAATTAAATTTATTTATTCTAGAAAAACATGAGTAGTAAATTCTAAGAATAGTTACTTAATTATTCAGTTAATTTTATGGATGAGCCCTTGCAATCATAAAATTAATATAATAATAAGATGTTTAAAATTGAAGAGTGGAAACATCATAAATCATCAGTATTGATTTGAGTAAAAACAGATACAATCCAACAAGTTGATTGTATTATTCAATCCATATATAAGAAAGAGAGGCAATTGAATTGGAGATTTCATGATCTTCTATCAAAAGCCTTTAGATATGCATTAACATGTCCTACATTGATTCATTATCTTGCTTAGTGAAAATCAGAGGGAAATCATCATCATCCATTTCTGGGAAACCATTTTCCTCACCCATGGTTTTCAATGACTGATAAACCTGGAACATTGACCATCTATCCTTCGGCCGACCAACCACACAATTACATGCAATTTTGAGCAACTCTGAGATTTGCTCATCATGCCCTTTTCCCATGGCATCCTTGTCAATGGCGTCCTCGATTCTTCCCGAGTTCGACAGATGATTTATCCAATCCACCAAATGACCTTTGAATCCTTCTTCACCTGTATTGACTTGTACTGGTTTTTGCCTAGTTACCAATTCGAGAAGAACGACACCGAATCCGTAGACATCGCCTTTAAGTGAAGAAACCATCGTGCTTGAATACTCTGGTGCTATGTAACCGAATTCGCCTATATCCGATTTCATAAAACTAGTCTCGTTAACATCTGATGAAGTCATGAGCCCCGCTAATCCAAAGTCCATTAACCGAGCATCCAAGTCCTCGTCCACGAGAATCACATTGGAGCAGATGTTCTGCTGCAGAAATGGAGGATGACATCCATGGTGTAACCAAGCTAGACCCCTAGCCGCACCCAAACCAATCTTGAACCTAGTTGGCCAATCTATGTCACCACCCCTACCATGCAACAAAGAATAAAGAGTCCCATTGGACATATGTTTATAAACAAGTAGTTTTTCGTCTTCCACAACACAAAATCCCAAAAGGGGTGTTAAATTTGGATGCCTGAGTTGGCCTAATTTATTCATCTCCCAATGAAACTGTTTCTCACTAAGTTTACAAGTTGTAAGTCTCTTGATTGCAAGGGCTGATCCATCAGGAAGCATTGCTTTATATGTAGTTCCCATCCTGGTTGAAACTAATATGCTTTCTGCATTGAAATTGTTTGTGGCAGCCATTAAATCACCCAACTTAAGTTTCACAAGTGGCTTTTGAAACAGTGAAACTTGAGTCAATTTATGAGCTCTTAATCTCTCAGCCCAATTACTATCATCAGATCCTCCAGTATACCCTTTCTTCTTCCTCTTGATCCATCTCAAATGCTGCCACCACCAGACCCCAAACCCCAGCAACATTGAACCAGCAGCACCAAAAACCCCAGCTGCAATTATGATCGCTAAATTTTTCTTACTCAAACCCCCACACTTTCTAAGAGGACCTCCACAGAGACCATTGTTCCCAACAAAATCTGCCTTACCGAAACTCTCAAAAGATGAAGGAATAGCACCTGAGAGATCATTATCTGCTACTGAAAACTTTTTCAGCCTATCTAAACCAGATAATTGATACGGAATTGACCCTGAAAGTCTATTATTTGATAGTTTCAAATTATTCAAATAAGCACAGTTTGATAACTCAGGAGGGATGGTACCTGATAGATCATTGCTAGATAGATCAAGGGTCACTAAATAAGGTAACCAAGAACATATCTGTGAAGGGATGGATCCAGAAAGCTTGTTAGCTGACAGGTCTAAACTTTGCAAACTACGACAGTACTGTAAAGATTGAGGTAACTGTCCTGAAAGCTTCATATCACGAAGTCCAAGGCTTAACAGGCGATTTTCTCGTTCATTCCAGCAAGAAACTCCAACAAATTTGCAGATAAAACCTACTGAATTGTTGTTGAAAGTCCAAGAGCCTAATTTTCCATCTGGGTCTTTTAGAGAGTTCTTGACACCTACAAGGCACTTCATGTCATCTTCGGTTACAGCTGATAATACAAGTGCTGGGAAAAACATCCAGGCTAAAACAAAGATGAAGATCTTTAAACTATTGAGCAAAGATCCCTTCATATATTCCACAAAATGGAAGCCTTCTCTTTGTGGCTTTGATCACAAATTTGGTCTTTTTTGTGTGTTGATATGCTGCAATGACTTCGAAACAAACAAAATGGGGCTTAAAATGAGTGGAATGGTGTAAATTGTTAAGTGGAAGAGCCTGTAAAGCGCCATTGACTTGGATTATATTTGAGAAATTACCAAACAATTGCTTAATAGTTACTAGGGTATACTATTTCCCCCTCGTGAGTGCTTTTTTGTGTTTGAAGAAAAGGGAAAATTTGTCTTGTGAATTTCAAAGTGTTTGGGTTGATCATCATAACTTGTTTGACTAACAATAATGTTGATTTCAAAGCACTAAGATTTTGTTGACAGATACAAATTGGTTTTGTTTAGATATAAAATCTTAAAATTAACTTCGTCGCTCTGAATATATATATATATATACTGACTGGGAAATTATCTTTGGTGTAGTGTGAAAAAACAGGAATCTCGTTATTTTCCCAAAAAAAGGCAGTAACTCATGAACCAAATCTTATGCATGGCAAAAAACACTCTCTAGTATTACCAAGATTGTGATGCAGGTGAAATGGGAGCCGGCCCTGCGGCTTGGATGAGGTGGTACAGCTGATGGAAGGAGTGCTTAGAGACAACTGGATTTTTGGTTTTCAAAGATGTCTGGGTAAAAGTACGATTCTGAATGCTAATATCTTTGAAGGGTTGTACGCTTGTTGGAACTGTGATAGCAAAATGGTGATGGAGCTGCTGCACGCGCGAGCGGCATAAGGAAAGACCCTTAACATCTTACCTTACTCCCGTAATAAAAGAAATGTAATATTTTTCAAACCATAAACTATTTTCCCTTAAATTAATATTATATATCTATCAAAAGGAAATTTGATTTTGCAGACAAACCAATCAAGTTCTTAAGATTTTGGATCTGCCCATAATTTGTTTGCTTCCATTCTTTGGATTCCGATCATATTTTTACGAAATGAAAGTGGAAGGTATTGCTCCAAGGGCCCCATTATCCATTACAAGCAGTGCTAATTTGTTTAGCAACAATGACATTTTCAAGAAATTTTGTATATTTATCCTTTGAAAACAAATTAATTAATAGAGAATTAATTTTGGATTAAAAAACTACACTTTGTATTTCTAGAATGTCTTACAAGCAAGACTTTTCTAAGAAATTGAAAAAATAATAATTAAATAATTATCTACACCTATATTCGAATTTTGATTAAATTGATATCACGAATCAATTTCTTTCGATATTATTGATGTATTTCATGAAGTTGATTGATCATCACTAGTGCGATCTCCCTCCAATTTTTTTCATAACTATTCGTTGTTAATTCATGTTATTTATATGATTTAAAATTTTTTTTTGTTCATTTGAAATATTTTGTAAGAATTCATGTAAGCATTATTTGTTATTTTATTATTAAAAATATTGAGATTTACTAGAAATTATTAAAATTGAATTAAATATTGATTTTTACACAATTCTTTATTTCTTTCCATACTCAAAATAATTATATTATATTAATAACACTTTCTATAATTTGCCATTTTGTTAATTTACAATTAAAAAAAAATCAAAATTTACTACAAATTGTAAAATGTCGACTGAAGATGATTTTTTACCCAATTCTTTAGTTCTTTCCACCCAAAATAATTATATTATATTAGTAACACATTTTATGGTTTGCCCATTCTTTGTGTAGTAATACCATCCCGGCCCAAGCTGGATTATACTTGCACCATAAAATAAATGAGGATAGTTGTGATTATAAAAAAAAAAAAAAAAAATCAATTTTTGTATAGAAATATCAAGATTTTATGCTCATCAATAATTTGGGAAAATATTCGGTACACTGTCAATAAAACTTAAATTTTCTATAAATAGAGGTTTTCTTTTCATTTATAATCACTTCATTCTTTCTGAGCTAAAGAATTTTAAGAACATTTATTCAAATATTTTGTGTGCATTATTTTCCTTTGGCTTTTTTGTTTCTTGTTGCGTTCTCGTTTCAGTTTGTTTCCGTTATAATTCGATGTCTTGGAAAAATTCTGTGAAGACTCATCTTTACGAGAGTGAAGCTGACTTACACATATTCAAAATAAAAAAATTGTCTAAAACCGTACAATTTGCGAGATTAAAATTATACCCAACAATAATTGTGCTGTATTCCTAATTTAATTAAAACTTAAAACTCTAGCAATTTGATTTTTATTTTGAATGAAGATTCAGCTTTAGTATTGAAACATCAACTTCAAAACTCCAATTTCGACATGCAATGTAATTATAAAATATTTATTTCATAAATTTATTGGAACAACAAAAAATAATAAAATCAACTTTATAGAATAGTCGTAGAATTCCACCATATACAGTAAAATATGGGTGAGTTATAAAATATTAAAATAAGGTGATAAACATTGAAAAAAAAAAATGACACAAAATTTGATGTATAGTGTTTGTCCAACTCTACATGATGGGTTTGCAAACATTACAACACATTTTCTACACCACATTTGTGTGTCAACAAAAATTGGTGGCTATAAATTATAATGCTTAATCATAAGATGTTGGACAAGGTAAATTGTAATTAGGGTTAGGCTGAATTAGCTTCAATTATGCTTAGTAATGACAATATTATCTTTAATTAAATTAAGTTATAAATTATATAAATATTAATATAATTCTTGAGTAAATTTCACCCAAGATCACTAAACTATTAATAAGTTTACATTCTAATCACTTAACTTCAAAAAGTTACAAAATGATCACTGAATTACTATTCAAAAGTTTTCATTTATGTCATAGAGCTATTAAGTTTTTTTTTTTTAAATATCCAGCTAGCGAGCTCTAAGCGACTATTCGACGATCGATATGGTGGATCAATACCCATTAATGAGTAGAAAAACATACCTTAGATCCAAACCCATCTAATGGTCAATGTTGGAGATCAAAGAAAAAAATTGTTTGGGTTTTGGTTTGTAGATTCATGATGCTCAAAATTGTTTCATGAAAAAATTGAACTGTAAAAAGAATGGGAAGAAGAGCTTTTGATTGGTGCAGGCGGTGCAAGCAACGAAAGCTATACGATAATGATTTTAATAGCTGAGTGATTTAAATGAAAATTTTTGGATAGTTTAATGATTATTTTGTAATTTTTTGAAATTGAATGACCAAAATATAAATTTACTAATAATTTAATGACTTTGACTGCAGTTTACCCATAATTTTTAGTAAATTGTTTTTGTGTGTGCATTTACGATTTGAATCGAACAATTTGTTTTTGAAGAAGAATCAACAAGCCCGTTCCCATTTTTATCACAAAAAAAAAAAAAAAAAAAAAACAACTTTAGTTCACTGAATCAACGTCATTGATCATGCTTATATTTAAAACTAATTTGTTCCTACCATGGAAACGACAAGTTCATTATTGTCGGGGCTCCACAAAATTTAATAATTATACTTAAAGTCAATGTCCACGATTTGCTTTTCATCCTCGCTTCTTATTTTTCACTAGAAAAGTAACAAAATCAGAAACAGACAAAATTTGCGAAAAAAGCAGCTTTTTGAAAAGAGATTAGTGATTTTTTTTTGTATTATTTAAGGAAATACGTGGTTTTTAATTAATAAGCATGCTATTTCAAGTTTTTAATTAATAAATATGTTTTTAAATTTTATTTTTAATTAATAATTTTTTATTTATATAGATAAAATAATAAATATGTAATTATATAATGAAAGTAAATTTTTTTTTATATATTTTTATTTTAAAAAACATCAACTAATTTTTTCATGTACATTGTAGGTATACTAAATTTAATATTATAAAAAATCATTTAAATATCATTGTTTTATATGTAAAATATTTCAAATAATTATTTAAAATACATATACAAAAACATATATTATTAAAATTTGACACATCATGAAATGGATGAAAAAAAAATATTTTATATATAAAGAAAAATATATAAAAAAATCGTTGTTATTTTTAAAAAATAAAACATATTTAACATGATATATATATAATTACATATTTTTTTATGAAAATGATAATTACATATTTATTAATCTGTCTATATAAATAAAGAAATATTTTTTAATTAAAAACTTGAAAATAACATCCTTACTAATTAAAATTAAAAAAAAAATATGGGAATGGATTTGAACGTGAGACCAAATAAATATTCTGGATTAATTCGGCTTTTGTCTGATTCGTATATTATATTTGTCTTGTATTTTTGGTGTTCTATGAGATTGAAATTTGGTGGAAAGAGAGTTGTAGTAGGGAGGAAATTGCAGTACCTATCTGCTTTTTCCCTCTCCTCTCTATAAATTAAGCTTGCAGCTCATAACAACTTAATCACTAGAAAAGAAGATGGATGATTTGTTATCTAATCTTAGCTCAGCCATGGCAACATTTAGTTTCTTTTATTCCACGGCAACTTTGGTGTTCATTTATGCCTTGTTCCGTGAACACTTCCCTCAACACCTACAAGATGATATCGAGAAATATGGCAGAAAACTAGTGAATTTTGCTTATCCTTATTCTCAAATCACCTTCGATGAATTCACCAGCGAATATATGCGGCGTAGCGAAGCCTTCACAGCCATTCAAAACTATCTCAGTGTCAAATCCGTTGTATCTGCTAAGAGGCTTAAGGCTGATGCTGTCAAAGATGCTCAGTCTTTGGTGCTTACCATGGATTATCATGAAGAAGTTGCTGACGAGTACAATGGGATCAAAGTTTGGTGGAGTTCAAACAGGACTACCCCAAGATCGATCCAGTTCTCGTTGTATCCGGCCGTCGATGAGAAACGGTATTACAAGTTGACATTCCACAATCGCCACAAGCAAATCATTACCGACTCTTATCTACCTTGGGTGATGAATAAAGGGAAAGCAATCAAGCATAACAACCGGCTGCGTAAGCTTTACACCAACAATCCAAGCAAGGACTGGAATGGACTCAATCAAAAATGGAGCTATGTTGCTTTTGAACATCCTGCATCATTTGATACTTTGGCAATGGATGCCAACAAGAAACAAGAAATCATCAATGATCTCAATAAGTTCAAAATGAGGAGGGATTATTATCAAAGCATTGGAAAAGCTTGGAAACGAGGTTATTTGCTTTATGGTCCACCAGGCACTGGTAAATCAACCATGATTGCTGCTATGGCTAATCATTTGGAGTACGATGTTTATGATCTAGAACTCACTGCAATCAAAGATAACACGGAGTTGAGGAGGCTTTTGATCGATACGTCAGGTAAATCGATCTTAGTCATCGAGGATATTGACTGCTCTCTCGATCTTATGGGTGAAAGAGAGAGCAAGAAGAGGAAGATCAAGGAAGATTCAGACATGGATCCAATCAGTAAGATGGTTAAAAAGGAAAAGAAAGAGACAAAATATAGTAAAGTTACTTTATCAGGTGTTCTTAATTGTGTTGATGGACTTTGGTCATCATGTGGGGGTGAAAGAATCATTGTTTTCACCACAAATTACATTGAAAACCTTGATCCAGCTCTAATCAGGAGAGGAAGAATGGACCAACACATAGAAATGTCATTTTGTTGCTTTGAATCATTCAAGGTGTTAGCAAAGAATTATTTAACAATCAATTCTCATATACTCTTTGAACAAATTGGTGAACTGTTGGGTAAAACCAATATGACACCTGCAGATGTTGCAGAGAATTTGATCCCCAAGTTCGAAGGCGAGAACGTCGAACTGCGTTTAAACCGACTAATCGAAGCTCTCAAGGCTACTAAAAACGGAGGAGCATGTAGGGCAAACCAAAAGAGAAAGAGAAGAAACAGCAATCTAATAAGCAAGATCAAGAAGAAATGAAAACATGATAGGACAATTATGATGTCATGAAGATGGGGTTTAGGGTAGCTTAATTTCTAAATCAGTTGTAGCTATTACCAAGTGGTACAACTCCAAGTTAATTTATGTCAAGTAATAGATGAAGTACATCTGTCTGTGTGTGAAATAATAGTACAAGTTACCTTAATTAAGGAATAGTTATGTGTTGGAATATGTTTGTACTTGGTTTGTTTGCCTTTATCTGCTTGACTTGTTTACTTGGACTTAGGGAAACAAGTCATCAATGGAAGATATACGTTTAAGAATAAATGATGTATGCGTACATTATTTTTTATTAAGATTAAGATGAGCAAGATGTCATAGATGGTGACTCAATTGTATAAAAAGTGAAGTTGGAGCTTTTTAAAAGTATCGAATGCATGAGAATTTTAAAACTAATCCACAAGCTCGTCACACTCGAAAAAATTAAAGTGTTCAAAATAATAAAAATATAGGGACTAATTTTAACAAATGAAAAACATAAAAAAAATTACATTAAAATAAATAGAGAAGGGAGGAAAGTAGAGAAAGAGCAAAAGAGAATGGAAAATAAAGAAAAAGAAAGAGAAAGTTAAAAGAACATAAAAGAAAAAAATTAAATTGTTCAAAATGAAAAAATATGGAGACCGATTGTATAAATTAATCTAAAATTTTTATTTGAAATGATGATTTAACGTGCCATGTCAGCTTACCATTACACCGTTAACGACAATTAACGGCTCAATGACTAAAATGTTACAACGCGATAATATAACTGACTTAAACGTAACATTTCAAACATAAGTGACTAAAATGTAATTTGAGGTAAACAAAAGTGACTATTTTTGATAGTTTACCCTTTATTATTATTATTTTTTTGTAGATATTAAGATTTAAATTTTAGGTTATAACCCCAATTAACAAAGACTGTAACAACATTCTCATTACATCTTGTGGACCAATCTTATGCTTGCCTGACCAGTTTTTGTTGTTTTCAAGTCAAGGGTCCAACTTTGAGTTCTTGTTTATTTTTAGGTTAAAATATGTAACACCCTAAACTCGGCCTAGATGAAAAGATTAAGTGTAGAATGTCATCCAACACAATAGAGAAAACCATCTTACAGTAAAAGTAATTCATAGCAACCAACTATTAGAATCATCCACAACTAGCAATGACAATAAGGAAACACATAGTCGAAAATAAACATCAGGGTTAAATCCACACACATATATGTAAAAGTAGTCCTAGACTTAAGTTCAAAAGTAGCAAAGTGGAAGTCACTTATAATAGATGAAATAGATATTAATGATGATCAAGTCCCCTGTCTATCGACCGTCAATTCTGAGAAGGTCCTGAAATTTAAGTAATCTAGTTAGTACAACGTATAGTGACATTTTGCAAAGATTTATAAAGTTCTACTTACAAAAATAATTCAGATATCATTAACAGTTTAGTTGATAATCAGTTAACTTAATCAGATTAATAACTTTCCACAATTCAAATTCATAGTCAAACAGACCCAGAGATTGTTCCAGATTCAAGTACAGTTCAGATACATATATGAAATTCTCATCCCTTACAAACCATCTCCGACCAGCCTAACACACTAATAGGTATATAATACATGTCCAACCCTTCACACCTTATATTGTTGATATGACATGTCGCAGTGTTCACAATCTCACTGCTAGATCAAATATAATCTGAAGTGGTTTAACCACTAAAACAGTACAAAATACTTCCTTCAGTTCATAATCTCATACCATGCAGATGTAGAGATCAAACAACATAATTACACATTTCAAGTTCATATGGCATTCAACATTTCTAATAAATATATATCAGATACCGTAGTTACACAAACTTATTTATGGATATTCAGAATCATATGACGAACATGCTAAACAACTCTCACAGTTCAATTTAGGTCATACGAGTCTTACAGTCAGCTCACAGTCTTCTTTTATAGTATTTATAGACAAAATGGGAGTCACACAACTGTGTGCTAGCTCGTGTGCCCATACATGGTGACACACAGTCTAGACACATGCCCATGTGTCTGGCCCGTGTGACCACTGCACCTTTAATTGCAAAACAGTATACACACACGATCTGGCACACGCCCGTGTGCTTGGCCAGTGTGTCTCCTGTACCTTAATTAACAAAACAGTATACACACACGGTTTGGCACATGCCCATGTGCCTTCCCGTGTGTGCTCTGTAGTTTATTTTAATGGCACAAGGCCTGGACACACACCTGTGTGCCTTTGAACAGTCTCTTTTCTTGGAAAAATTGCAAGAAAAATGCAGGAATTTGAAAGGGGTTCGATACCCACCTGATAAAAAGATGTTTCTGCACTATCTGAAGCCTAAACAAAATATTAATTGACTAAATTAACAACAATTTTAATAATCCGTTAATTTACACTCAAATTGCTTCGTCGAAAACTTCGACGTAATAACCTAATTCAAGGACGTGCTTACTTCTGCACAACACCGAAATCATGGAACTAACGTGCCGTGGAAGTGTTAACATTACAATCCTCGCCTAAAAAAAAATCAATCACACTCTTAAACGACAATTTTGACTTACTTCAAGAATAAACAACTTACTACAACGACTAGAACCACATTTCAAAATTCAACAATAAACTTATGTAATAGAGCTTCAATTTGCAGAATAATGAAACAGATGATCACTTCGATGAAATTTCAAAACATTTAAACAGAGAAATTCCAAAAATTTAAGAAGGATTTTACAGTAGAACACCAAGCAACAAAAGGAAGAAAAAGAAAGGAAAGAACGAACGAAATAAAAACTAAAGAGAGAAAACCATTTAATTTGACTTAAATTCAGTATGACGGAGAAGTGCAAAAAAATATACTAGTCACGTACACAAAAATAAACAAACAAAGTTTATAACCACAGAAGCAAAGATAAATTCATTAACACTACTCGAATGAAAAGATCAAATTTTTGGGGCGTTACAAAATATGTCATAGCTCCTTGTATTTTTTCTAAATTTGAAATTTAGTCTCTGTATTTTTATTTTCAAGAATTTAATTTCTTTACATTTTAGATTTCAAAATTCAGATTTAGTTGCTAACACCGTCCTATTTGTTGGTGTAACATTTTGAAATATAAAAAATAATCACTTGATAGTAATGTAACTAAAAAAATGTTATAATGAACTTAAATTTAACAAAATAATCTTAACAGTATTATAAGTTGATCTTATGTTTTGAAATCTAAAAAATAAAGGGATTAAATTTTTAGAAATAAAAGTACAAAGATTAAATTTTAAATTTGAGAAGAATAAGGGACCTATGGGCACATTTTAACCTTTTTTTTACTATTAATGATGCATGCCAAACATATTTATCATTCATGCATTGCATGGAAGGAAGAAGCTTCCCAGAAGTTTCAACAACCAATCATCTCTTCTCTGTAACTTCACACTTCTAATTCTTTGGGAAAAATTTAAGAGAGAAATTGAGCCCAAATGATGATGATGAAGGGAGAACTGTGGTCTAATCTAGGCTCAACAATGGCGGCCATTATGTTCGTGTATGCCATGTTCCGACAGTATTTCCCTCCATAGCTTCAGGACTATATCTTTCAATATAGTAAAAAGTTGTCGAATTTCATGTATCCTTACATTCATATAACCTTCGATGAATTCACCGGCAAAAAGATTAAGAAAAGTGAAGCCTTCTCAGCAATTCAGAACTATCTCAGTGACAAATCTTCTGCAAACGCTAAACGACTCAAGGCTGATTTTGTTAAAGATAGTCAGTCTTTAGTTCTTAGCATGGATTATAACGAAGAAATCACTGATGAGTTCAATGAAGTCAAGCTTTGGTGGTCTGCTAATCGAACTACCCCCAAAACACAACAGTTTTCATTTTATCCGGTCGCCGATGAGAAGAGGTTTTACACTCTCAAATTCCATAAACGTCACCTGGAAGTCATCACCGGAACTTATCTTAGCCATGTGTTGAAACAAAGGAAGGCTATCGCTGCAAATAACCAATAACGGAAGCTCTACTCAAACGGTGCAGGCCAAGGCAACTGAAGTAGTACTACATGGACACATGTGCCCTTTGAACAGCCTGCAACATTTGATACATTAGCAATGGATGGAAAGAAGAAAAGGGAGATCAAGAAAGATCTAGTGAAGTTCAGTAATGGGAAAGAGTATTATGCTAAGATTGGGAGAGCTTGGAAATGTGGTTATACTTTATGGTCCTCGAGGAACTGGCAAATCCATCATGGTTGCTTGCCATGGCTAACTTTTTGAACTATATATGATGTGTATGATCTTGAGCTTACAACAGTTAAGAACAATGTGGAATTGAGAAGGCTTTTGATTGAGACATCAAACAAGTCTATCATAGTGATAGAGGACATGGATTGTTCTCTTGATCTTACAGGCCAAAGGGGAAAAAAGAAGAAGAAGAAAGATGATAAGAATGAAGAACGGGCGATCCAATTAGTGCAATGTCGAAAAATTAGGAGAGAAAAGAGAGTGAAGTAACATTATCAGGGCTGTTGAACTTCATTGATGGAATTTGGTCAGCTTGTGGGGGGTGAAAGAATCATTGTTTTCACCACGAACCATGTTGAGAAGCTTGATCAAGCTTTAATTAGGAGAGGGAGAATGGATAAACACATAGAAATGTCACAATGTAGGTTCGAAGCATTCAAGGTGTTAACAAAGTACTATTTGGACATGGATTCTCATCCACTTTTCGAAGAAATTTGCAATTTGTTGGAAGAAACAGATATGACACCTGCTGATGTTGCTGAGAACTTGATGTTGACATGTGATGATGAAGAAGAAGGTGAAACTTGTTTGAAGAATTTGATTGAAGCAGTTAAGGCTGCTAAAGGGGAAGCAAAAAAGAAAGGTGAGAAAGATCGTGCTCGTTTAGAGGCAGAGAAAGAAGAAAAGGAAAAGGAACGATCTGTTGAAGATAATGTTAAACGAGATGCAATTTCAGCCAAAAAGATGAAAGACAATGGAATCATCCTGTAACACCTCTGTCCCACATCGAAACAATTATATTATGTAGAAGTTTAAAATCCGTATTTAAGAGGCGCTGTTTTGTTATCAGGGGTTATTACGTTTTATCATAAGCTATCTGCCCCAATTAGATATTCTGTTTCCGTAAATTTTTCAGTAATATGTTTATTGGTTGGCTGGGTTAGAGCTTAATATATTATGGGCTTCAAATTTTGTGTATTCAAATTTTTAAAATTATGTTTTCTATTAAAATGAATGAAAAAAATTAATATTTGTTAATTTTATTATTATGGCATATACATAAATTTATGTGTATATCACATTAATAATTATTTAATTTTTTAAATTAAAAATTAGTTAATTTTAATAACAATTACTTAATTTTTTAAATTAAAAATTAGTTAATTTTAATGTGACATTTATGTGGATGTGTCATGTCAGTAAAGTTATCAAATGTAATTTTTTCATTCATCTTAAGATAAAAATTAAAATGATTTTTTTTTGTAAAATTAGAGTACAAAGCGAAAATAAAACAGTGTTGATTTGATTGGACCAAATGATCCAATATCGAAACAATTATTGAAATCAAGAAACAATCAAGTAAAGGCATAATTAGGAATAGTTTTAAACAAAGCAAGACATTCTAATAACTTGTCAATTTCAATGAAGCAAAACTTAATACCCTCACAAGGATTCACTCGCTCCGCTCAAAGTGTTTGGGTTCAAGAATCGCTCAAGCCAGAACTAATCAAAACATTACCATAAGTTTGTAACTAAATCCAATCTCCACTACTAAAAATCGAACATGATGCAAAAATCAAGGGGTCTTTAAATAGGGTTGTAACGAGGCTTAGGTAGGGTAGGAAAAAGGTAAAAATGTGTGGTAAAATGCCAAGACAAAATATGCAAAATGTTGAAGTTCAAGCCACGAATCAAACCAATATAATGAGACAAGCAAAGAAGTTTAAGCAACCATGTTTTTTTTTTCTTCTTTTTCTTTTTTTCTTTTTTTTGTTGTTCTTTTCTTTCTTCTTTATTTTTTTCTTCTTTATTCGAACTCCTTTCTTTGCTCTTTTTTTTTTCTTATTTTTTCGTGGAGCAAATCTTCTTTTGTCTCGACAAGGGTATGAAAAAGAGGGATGAGAATAGGAAAAGGCTCGGGTTTTGTAAATGTGGTGAAAACAAAGAATGGGAATAAGCTCAAAAGTGACTAACTAGGGGAAATGAGTGAGAAGACAATTTTGGGTAGAGAAGTGGTTAATCCTAAGTGCCCCTATCATATTAAAGCATCATATTCAAGCATGTAGTCTCGACAAGTATTACGCTACAAGTTTTAGAATGTTGAGAATTAGTTCGACACACTCAATGAAATAAAGAGCAAAAATGAAAGTATATGCTCGTAAGGCTCAAAAACTCACATGAAAAGGTGGAACGTGTACTAAGTCAAGCAACATGTCAATTAACAAATATATGGAATGTCAAGTAAAATTTTATCAAAAATCACTAGTCATGCCCATTATCTATCATGCATCCTAAATTCCAACAAAAGCAAGATCACAAGTCATATGAAAATCAAAGAGATAAAGTGAAATAAAGGATAAGCAACAAGAAATTCCAACATATTACAATTAAGAAAAACTCAATTTCAACCAATCAAATAAGCAAGGTAAAATTTTGATGCAAATTCGATCCCCCTCACCTAAATCATATTGTCCCAATATGTAAATGAAAGCACAAGAGAGGGAATAGAGATACTCCCCTTGTTTAGCGACGATCGTGTTGGGAATGAGTGAGTAAAAAGGTGGGGTCGGTTTTGCTACTGTGTACTGATTCCCATAGTGTTGCTTTCATGCAGCATTTATAAATAATATTAATAAATAAAAATTTAAAATACCAAAAATAAAATAAATAGAAATAATATAATATAAATAACTGAAATAAATTAATAATGAAGTATAAAATTAAATAATAAAAAAACAATGGGTTGCCTCCCATTAAGCGCTTTATTTAACGTCGTTTAGCTCGACGACCTGATTCAGACTACAGGTTCTTTCAAATTGAGTTCTTCGATTAAACCAACTGGAGCACTTTCATAATACAGTTTCAACCTTTGACCATTAACTTTAAACCGTGCTCCTGTGTTATCTTCAGTTTCAATTGCACCATGTGGAAACACTTCGGTTACCACAAAAGGTCCTAACCACTTCGATCTAAGTTTTCCTGCAAAAAGTTTAAACTTAGAATTAAATAGTAGAACCTTTTGACCGACAGAAAAAGATTTAAAAGAAATGTTACGATCATGGAATTCTTTTTCTTTTTCTTTAAAAATCCGAGTGCTATCGTAAGCATTTCTACGGATCTCCTCATGTTCTTGAATATGCAATTTGCGTGCTTCACCGATTGCATCCATTTCCATGTTACACTGCTATACTCATGTTGGAACTAACTCACCTTCCGAGTTTTTAATTATCGTAACTCCGATTTTCTTTGGGACCACATGGACCGAACTTACCCAATTACTATCTAAGATCGGGTAAATAATATCTGCATCAAGGAGTTTTTGTATCTCCTTTTTCACGACTTCTATCATTGGTGGGTTTAATCGGCGTTGACCTTCTTGTGATGGTTTCACTCCTTCTTCGATCTTTATTTTGTGCATGCAAGTCGAGGGGCAAAGTCCCTTAATATCGACAATAATCCACCCAATTGTCTCTTTATGCGCGTGTAATAATGTCACCAAATCATCTTCCTCTTCTTTTGACAATTTATTTGAGATAATTATCAGTAAAGTTTCGTTTTCTCCCAAAAACGTATATTTCAAGTGTTTCGGCAATTGTTTTAAGTCGATCTGAGGGGCCTGCAAAATGGAAGGTAAAATTTTAGAGTTTGAGGGTTTAACGCATGAATCAGAATCAACTGAAAATTTTTTCTCAAACTCCCTGGTTTCTTCTTCAAAATCCTCCAATTCCCTGCACAAACTATTAACAAAGTTAGTTTCTATAAACTCTTCAACGACAGGCTCAATAATATTAATAAAATTTATACTAGCAACTTTATCTGGATATCGCATTGCTTTGTAAACATCAAATTTAACAACCTCACCGTCGAATTCCATTGTAAGAAGTTCGCTTCTTACATCTATTTTTGTGTGTGCTGTACTAAGGAAGGGACGTCCGAGAAGGATTTCTGAAGAAGTGTTTGATCGGTTGTTTTCCATGTCGATGACATAAAAATCTGTCGGAAAAATAAGTTCGTTTACCTTTACTAAAACGTTCTCGAGGAGTCCTTCTAGGTATATCACAGACCGATCAGCCAACTGTATTGTCACTTTCGTATCCTTCAAAGGCTCAGCAGAGAGTGAGTTGTACAAAGAAAGAGGCATAACATTTATGGAAGCGCCTAAATCACACATTGCACGTTTAATTCCAATCTTACCAATTTTGCAAGGAATAGCAAACATACCTTGGTCCTTCAACTTTGGTGGAAGCTTTAGTTGGAAAACGATCAAGACGTGCTCTCCCAAATTCACCTTCTCTATTCCGGTAAGTCGCTTTTAATTTGTGCATAGATCTTTTAGGAATCTGGCATACCTTGGTACCTTTTTTATTACTTCAAGAAGTGGAATGTTAATTTCTACTTTTCGGAATATATCTAAAATTTCCCTTTCTTTGGCTTGCTTATCTCGTTTTACCAACCTCGATGGAAAAGGAGGCGGAACGACATAGGGAGAGGGAGTGGAAGATGATGTGGATGTATCTTGTATGGTGAGGGATGGTGCTTTCTCTTTATCTTTCTTTTGGGTGCCTTTCTCTGTGGTCTTAGGTGCAATAACGGTACCACTTTGGAGAGTAATGGCGTTAACATTTTCTCTCGAATTTGACTCTGTTTAAGAAGGAAATTTCTCCTGGGACTCGAGTCGTCCTACTATTTGATTTGGCTCATTTGCTTTTCTAATTCTTATAGACGAACCTCGGTTCTATTTTGGAACTTTTCTTGGGACAAAGCCAACCTTTCAACAATGGTTTCCAAGGAAGATTTCGGTGGTTGATATGGCTGAGGATGAGAAGGCCTCGGTTGATAGGCTTGATTCTATCTTTGATTTTACCCGTAGCTCAAGTTCAGATGGTCCCTCCACCCGGGATTGTAAGTGTTGGTGTAGGAGTTGTAAGGCCTTTGAGTAGGGCCTGGGAAATTCCCTATTGTATTAACTTGGGCTTCAGTATCGTCTTGTAACATTGGGCAGCTGTTTGTTGGATGGTCTGGTAATGTGCATATTCCACATAATTTGGTTGTACCAATTTTTCCTGAAACAAGAGAGTTAACCACATCAGTTAATTGATCAATTTTACTTTCTAAAATAGATATACTTATCTCGTGAATCCGTCGAGAGGCTTCACTAAGAGGGCGAAACTATTGGGAGTTGGAGGCCATAGTGGAAATCAAGGTTCTAGCGGCATTAAGAGTCATGTACACAAGGGCTCCTCCACTAGCAGCATCGACTAACTTCATCTCCAAAGGAAGCAAATATTCGTAGAAATAATGAATAAGAGTTTGCTCACTCAATCCGTGTTGGGGACAACTAGCACAGAGTTTCTTAAATCACTCTCAGTAGTCGTAGAGTGACTCTCCATATTTTTGGCGGATTCTAAGGATGCTTCACCTTAGTTCGCTCGCCTTATCTGCAGGGAAGAATCTGGCAAGAAAAAGTTGACTCATGTCAGCCCATGTATTAACCGAATTAGGAGGTAAATCAAATAACCAATCTTTAGCCAAATCGGCTGAGGAAAAAGGAAAAGCACGGAGTTTAATTTGGTCCTCAGATACTCCCTGTGGTTTTGTGCTCAAACAAACCATATGAAATTCTTTGAGGTGTTTATGCGGATTTTCACTAGGCAAACCATGGAAAGTTGGTAGAAGATGGATCAAACTAGTTTTTTAGCACGAATGGTGTATCTCCATTTGGGAATGTGATACATAAAGGTTGTTGGTCAGTAAGCGCTGCGGTAAGTTCTCGAATGGTTTGGTTGTTGTCTACCATCCGAATTGGTCATTCGTTATCACACTCAAAGTGTTTTTCGGCGTCAAAGGGTGTTTCTAGACTCGGTTGTGGATCTGTTTGACGTTGATGTTCTTCTTATTGTCGTCCCTTTTTCTCTCGAAGTGTTTGTGCGTGGATTCTAAGAGCTCGTGCTTCTATCTCTAGGTCAAAATCTACTAGTTCTCTCGGATTTTTCCTGATCATAAATCAAAAACAAAAAACTTTAATCAGTAACTTTACCGAAGTCCCCGACAACGGCACCAATTTAACAAGCGTCGTAAACTGTCAAAATAATTATCCTTAATCTCAAAAGAAATAATTAAATAGTGTAGAAAGAGAAGAAGGGGTCGATCTACAGGGTCTTAGGTGATTCTGATGTAGAAAGCCTTTAATTTTTGATTTAGGTGAAATGGGATCAAAATGGGGCGTTTTAATCTAAAAGTTTAATTAAAGTAAAAAAATGAAAATTTAAATCTAAGAATTTAACGGAAGTAAATTTAAGAAGAAATTCAGTTTAAATATCAGCCTCAGACTTCGCTTTGACTCATTTCCAACCGAATATCGAATAAGATTTTGCTTCGGATAAATGTCGGTTACAGTCTACAAGGCCCAACCTCTTGTAACTTGTTTTTCTCTCCGGTAAACCGAAAATCCAAAATCAATTTTTGAATTTCAGTTTTCTGGCTAGACTAACCACGACTATTGCTGTTAGAATAAAACAGTTTAAAATCTGGAAAAACTCAACTCGAATTATGTTGTCTCAATGAGAATCGAATCCGATCTCAATTTCCCTTAGCGGACCGCCACTAAGTGTGTTCACAGGAAGTCGAATGTGCTACAAGCCGTCCTTCCTCCCAACTGTAAATCGAAACAACCT
>JBBHDX010000610.1:7500-10000 GCA_039519145.1 Kokia cookei
CGGTGGTGTCCGAGGCTCCCGCACATCCGAGGCACCAAGGTGCCGGTGGTGTCCGATGCTCTCGCACATGTCTGAAACAGGGGCAATTTTTCTTAGCAACGACGAACCGGGTCCTAAGCTGCCGATGGTGTTGGATGCTCCCGCACGGCCTAGGTCGCCTATGGTGTCCGAGGCTCCCACACAAGGTCCCGTTGCTACCCGATGGACCCATACTTAACCAATGGCATACGTTGCCGGTGTTGTATGAGGCTCCCGCACCACCGATGTCTCAAGGTGGCGGAGGATCTTGTTGCAAGAGGGGAGGGAACGGGACGTTTCATTCATAGGCGAATGAACATGTAATGATATCCATAGCTTTGGGAAGGGGGAGGGACTCTTCGCATCATTTTTTATGTTCCGAGATGCCTTGCCGGAAGTTTGCCGGAATAGTCACCGGACGGTTGCCGGGGACGGCTCGCCGGAGCACCACCGGGAACCTAACCGGTGGTGGGGGGGGCTCCGACGTTGGGGCATGGGATGGGCATGGGAAGTGCCCTTGACAACCCCTGGGTCTGGTCCCTCAGAATCACTCCCCCCCTAAAGAGCTAAAAAAACTTTACCGATGTGCTACCAGGAAACATTATTATGTCTGAAACAGGGACACTTTTTTTTTGGCGCCAAGTTGCTGATGGTCCCGCGCTTTTTTTGGGCCGATGGTGTCCCATGCTCCCGCACATGGAAGGTGCCGATGCTTCCCGACGGTCCCGCAACACCATCGGCCTAAGTTACCGATGGTGTCCGATGCTCCCGCACATCGAAGGCACCATGGTGCCGATACTTCCCGATGGCGTCGGATGCTCCCGCACATCGAAGGCACCATGGTGCCGATACTTCCCGATGGTGTCCGATGCTCCCGCACATCGAAGGCACCATGGTGCCGATACTTCCCGATGGTGTCCGATGCTCCCGCACCACCATCGGCCTTAGTTGCCGATGGTGCCTGATGCTCCCATACACCCGAGGCACCAAGTGCCGATGCTTCTCGATGGTTCCGCACCACCATCGGCCTAAGTTGCCGATGGTGTCCGATGCTCCCGCACATCGAAGGCACCATGGTGCCGATACTTCCCGATGGTCCCGCACCACCATCGGCCTTAGTTGCCGATGGTGTCCGATGCTCCCGCACATCGAAGGCACCATGGTGCCGATACTTCCCGATGGTGTCCGATGCTCCCGCACATCGAAGGCACCATGGTGCCGATACTTCCCGATGGTGTCCGATGGTCCCGCACCACCATCGGCCTTAGTTGCCGATGGTGCCTGATGCTCCCATACACCCGAGGCACCAAGTGCCGATGCTTCTCGATGGTTCCGCACCACCATCGGCCTAAGTTGCCGATGGTGTCCGATGCTCCCGCACATCGAAGGCACCATGGTGCCGATACTTCCCGATGGTGTCCGATGCTCCCGCACATCGAAGGCACCATGGTGCCGATACTTCCCGATGGTGTCCGATGGTCCCGCACCACCATCGGCCTTAGTTGCCGATGGTGCCTGATGCTCCCATACACCCGAGGCACCAAGTGCCGATGCTTCTCGATGGTTCCGCACCACCATCGGCCTAAGTTGCCGATGGTGTCCGATGCTCCCGCACATCGAAGGCACCATGGTGCCGATACTTCCCGATGGTCCCGCACCACCATCGGCCTTAGTTGCCGATGGTGTCCGATGCTCCCGCACATCGAAGGCACCATGGTGCCGATACTTCCCGATGGTGTCCGATGCTCCCGCACATCGAAGGCACCATGGTGCCGATACTTCCCGATGGTGTCCGATGGTCCCGCACCACCATCGGCCTTAGTTGCCGATGGTGCCTGATGCTCCCATACACCCGAGGCACCAAGTGCCGATGCTTCTCGATGGTTCCGCACCACCATCGGCCTAAGTTGCCGATGGTGTCCGATGCTCCCGCACATCGAAGGCACCATGGTGCCGATACTTCCCGATGGTCCCGCACCACCATCGGCCTTAGTTGCCGATGGTGTCCGATGCTCCCGCACATCGAAGGCACCATGGTGCCGATGGATCCCGATGGTCCCGCACCACCATCGGCCTTAGTTGCCGATGGTGCCCGATGCTCCCATACACCCGAGGCACCAAGTGCCGATGCTTCTCGATGGTTCCGCACCACCATAGGCCTAAGTTGCCGATGGTGTCCGATGCTCCCGCACATCGAAGGCACCATGGTGCCGATACTTCCCGATGGTGTCCGATGGTCCCGCACCACCATCGGCCTTAGTTGCCGATGGTGCCTGATGCTCCCATACACCCGAGGCACCAAGTGCCGATGCTTCTCGATGGTTCCGCACCACCATCGGCCTAAGTTGCCGATGGTGTCCGATGCTCCCGCACATCGAAGGCACCATGGTGCCGATACTTCCCGATGGTCCCGCACCACCATCGGCCTTAGTTGCCGATGGTGTCCGATGCTCCCGCACATCGAAGGCACCATGGTGCCGAT
>JBBHDX010000610.1:17500-20000 GCA_039519145.1 Kokia cookei
ACGTACCGACGGTGTCCGATGCTCCCGCACATCCGAGGCACCAAGGTGCCGATGCTTCTCGATGGTTCCGCACCACCATCGGCCTAAGTTGCCGATGGTGTCCGATGCTCCCGCACATCGAAGGCACCATGGTGCCGATACTTCCCGGTGGTGTCCGATGCTCCCGCACATCGAAGGCACCATGGTGCCGATGGATCCCGATGGTCCCGCACCACCATCGGCCTTAGTTGCCGATGGTGCCTGATGCTCCCATACACCCGAGGCACCAAGGTGCCGATGCTTCTCGATGGTTCCGCACCACCATCGGCCTAAGTTGCCGATGGTGTCCGATGCTCCCGCACATCGAAGGCACCATGGTGCCGATACTTCCCGATGCTCCCGCACATCGAAGGCACCATGGTGCCGATGGATCCCGATGGTCCCGCACCACCATCGGCCTTAGTTGCCGATGGTGCCCGATGCTCCCATACACCCGAGGCACCAAGGTGCCGATGCTTCTCGATGGTTCCGCACCACCATCGGCCTAAGTTGCCGATGGTGTCCGATGCTCCCGCACATCGAAGGCACCAAGGTGCCGATGCTTCCCGATGGTTCCGCACCACCATCGGCCTCAGTTGCCGATGGTGTCCGATGCTCCCGCACATCGAAGGCACCAAGGTGCCGATACTTCCCGATGGTCCCGCACCACCATCGGCCTAAGTTGCCGATGGTGTCCGATGCTCTCGCACATCCGAGGCACCAAGGTGTCGGAGGCTCCCGCACATCCGGGGCACCAAGGTGCCGATGGTGTCCGAGGCTCCCGCACATCCGAGGCACCAAGGTGCCGGTGGTGTCCGAGGCTCCCGCACATCCGAGGCACCAAGGTGCCGGTGGTGTCCGATGCTCTCGCACATGTCTGAAACAGGGGCAATTTTTCTTAGCAACGACGAACCGGGTCCTAAGCTGCCGATGGTGTTGGATGCTCCCGCACGGCCTAGGTCGCCTATGGTGTCCGAGGCTCCCACACAAGGTCCCGTTGCTACCCGATGGACCCATACTTAACCAATGGCATACGTTGCCGGTGTTGTATGAGGCTCCCGCACCACCGATGTCTCAAGGTGGCGGAGGATCTTGTTGCAAGAGGGGAGGGAACGGGACGTTTCATTCATAGGCGAATGAACATGTAATGATATCCATAGCTTTGGGAAGGGGGAGGGACTCTTCGCATCATTTTTTATGTTCCGAGATGCCTTGCCGGAAGTTTGCCGGAATAGTCACCGGACGGTTGCCGGGGACGGCTCGCCGGAGCACCACCGGGAACCTAACCGGTGGTGGGGGGGCTCCGACGTTGGGGCATGGGATGGGCATGGGAAGTGCCCTTGACAACCCCTGGGTCTGGTCCCTCAGAATCACTCCCCCCCTAAAGAGCTAAAAAAACTTTACCGATGTGCTACCAGGAAACATTATTATGTCTGAAACAGGGACACTTTTTTTTTGGCGCCAAGTTGCTGATGGTCCCGCGCTTTTTTTGGGCCGATGGTGTCCCATGCTCCCGCACATGGAAGGTGCCGATGCTTCCCGACGGTCCCGCAACACCATCGGCCTAAGTTACCGATGGTGTCCGATGCTCCCGCACATCGAAGGCACCATGGTGCCGATACTTCCCGATGGCGTCGGATGCTCCCGCACATCGAAGGCACCATGGTGCCGATACTTCCCGATGGTGTCCGATGCTCCCGCACATCGAAGGCACCATGGTGCCGATACTTCCCGATGGTGTCCGATGCTCCCGCACATCGAAGGCACCATGGTGCCGATACTTCCCGATGGTGTCCGATGGTCCCGCACCACCATCGGCCTTAGTTGCCGATGGTGCCTGATGCTCCCATACACCCGAGGCACCAAGTGCCGATGCTTCTCGATGGTTCCGCACCACCATCGGCCTAAGTTGCCGATGGTGTCCGATGCTCCCGCACATCGAAGGCACCATGGTGCCGATACTTCCCGATGGTGTCCGATGCTCCCGCACATCGAAGGCACCATGGTGCCGATACTTCCCGATGGTGTCCGATGGTCCCGCACCACCATCGGCCTTAGTTGCCGATGGTGCCTGATGCTCCCATACACCCGAGGCACCAAGTGCCGATGCTTCTCGATGGTTCCGCACCACCATCGGCCTAAGTTGCCGATGGTGTCCGATGCTCCCGCACATCGAAGGCACCATGGTGCCGATACTTCCCGATGGTCCCGCACCACCATCGGCCTTAGTTGCCGATGGTGTCCGATGCTCCCGCACATCGAAGGCACCATGGTGCCGATACTTCCCGATGGTGTCCGATGCTCCCGCACATCGAAGGCACCATGGTGCCGATACTTCCCGATGGTGTCCGATGGTCCCGCACCACCATCGGCCTTAGTTGCCGATGGTGCCTGATGCTCCCATACACCCGAGGCACCAAGTGCCGATGCTTCTCGATGGTTCCGCACCACCATCGGCCTAAGTTGCCGATGGTGTCCGATG
>JBBHDX010000611.1:15000-28211 GCA_039519145.1 Kokia cookei
ATAAGTAAAAAAGTTCCTCGATGGTCATACAAATTAATCGACGATTTAGAACAACAGGAGGGAGAAACCGAGGAAAATATAACAACAGAGCATGAAATTCGTTCAAGAAAATCCAAGCGCGTAGTGATTTTTACTAATGACCAGGCAAACGCCGATACTTATACTAATACCAAGGATGCTAATGATCCTGATCAAACAGACGAAGTGGCTTTGATACGCTATTCGCAACAATCGGATTTTCGGCGCGACATAATAAAAGGTTCCATGCGTGCCCAAAGACGTAAAACAATTACTTGGGAGCTGTTTCAAGCAAATGTGCATTCCCCCCTTTTTTTGGACAGAGTAGACAAACCACTCTTTTTTTCTTTTGATATTTCTGGACCGCTGAAACGAATATCTCGAAATTGGATATGTAAAAACAAAGAATCAAAAATTTCTCATTATACAGAAAAAAAGATCGAGAAAAAAGACGAGGACAAAAGAGAAAAATACAAAACTAAAATGAGGATAGAAATAGCAGAAGCTTGGGATAGTTTATTACTTGCTCAAGTAATAAGGGGCTCCGTGTTAATAACCCAATCAATTCTTAGAAAATATATTATATTACCTTCACTGATAATAGCTAAAAACATTGCCCGTATGTTATTATTTCAATTTCCTGAGTGGTCTGAGGATTTAAAGGATTGGAATCGAGAAAGGCATGTTAAATGCACTTATAATGGTGTTCAATTATCCGAAACAGAATTTCCAAAAAACTGGTTAACAGACGGTATTCAGATAAAGATCCTATTTCCTTTTTGCCTGAAACCTTGGCACAGATTTAAACTACAACCCTCTCATAAAGATCCAATGAAAAAAAAGAAAGGTCAAAAGAATGATTTTTGCTTTTTAACAGTTTGGGGAATGGAAACTGAACTACCTTTCGGCTCTCCTCGAAAACGGCGTTCGTTTTTTGAGCCTATTTTTAAAGAACTAAAAAAAAAAATAAAAAAATTGAAAACGAAATGTTTTATGGCTTTAACAATTTTAAAAGAAAAAACAAAATTGTTTCGAAAAGCTTCAAACGAAACAAAAAAATGGATCACTCAAAGCATTTTATTTCTAAAGGGAATAATAAAAGAACTTTCAAAAATAAATCCAATTCCACTTTTTGGGTTGAGAAATATCTGAATTAGGCGAAACTAAAAAAGATTCGATAATCAGTAATAAGATGATTCGCAAATCATCCCTTCAAATTCAATCTATGGCGTGGACAAATTATTCATTAACAGAAAAAAAAATAAAAGATCTGACTAAGAGAACAAACACAATCAAAAATCAAATACAAAAAATTCTAATTATAAAAGACAAGAAAAACGAATTTCTAACTCAAGAAATAAATAGTAGTTCTAACAAAATAAGTTATCAGGATAAAATATTAGAATCAGCAAAAAAATTTTGGCAAATAGTAAAAAGAAGAAATATTCGATTAATCCGGAAATTCTATTTTTTTATAAAATTTTTCATTGAAAAGATATACATGGATATTCTTCTATATATCATTAATATTCCAAGAACCAATACCCAACTTTTTCTTGAATCAACAAAAAAAATGATTGAGAACTTCATTCACAATAATGAAGCAAATCAAGAAAGAATTAATAAAACAACTAAAAATACAACTCATTTTATTTCAACTAGAAAAACCTCACTTTCTTCACTTTCTAATGTTAGTATTAGAAATAAAAATGAAAAAGCTTTTCGTGACTTATCCTCCCTCTCACAAGCATATGTATTTTACAAATTATCACAAACCCAAGTTATTAGTTTTTATAAATTCAAACCTATCCTTCAATATCATGGAACATCTCTTTTTCTAAAAAATGAAATAAAAGATTATTTTGAAGAACAGGGAGTATCTCATTCCAGATTAAGACATCATTATGGGTTAAGACAGAAAATAGTTTGGCATTCTGGACTGAATGAATGGAAAAACTGGTTAAGGAGTCGTTATCGATACGATTTATTTCCGAATAGATGGCTTAAATTAGTACCAGGACAATGGCGAAATAGAGTCAATCAACACTATCTGGCTCAAAATAAAGATTTAACAAAATGGGATTCAGATGAAGAGAAAGATTAATTCATTACGAAAAAAAAAATGATTTTCAAGCGAACTCATTACTGAATCAAGAATATAAACTAAATCAAGAGCAAAAATATAAAAAATCAAATTTTAAAAAACACTATGGATATGATTTTTTATCATATAAATCTATTAATTATCAAGATAAGAGGGACCCGTATGCTTATGGATCACCATTCCAAGTAAATAAGAGCGAAGAGAGTTCTTATCATTACAACATGGATAAACAAAATTTTTTTGATACACTGAGGGATATCCCTATCCATAATTAGGAGAAGGCGATACCCTAGATGCTATGGGGAATTTTTCGCACAGAAAGTTTTTTAATTGGAGAATTCTTCATTTTTGTCTTAGAAATAAGGTCGATATTGAGTCCTGGGTCGATACCAGTACCAAGAGTAACAAAAATATTAAGACTGTGGTTAATAATTATCAAATAATTGATAAAATGGACCTTTTTTATTTCACAATTTATCAAGATCGAGAAAGCAACCCATCCAATAAAAAAGGAAGCCGTTTTGATTGGATGGGACTGAATGAAGAAATACTAAGTCGTCCTATACCGAATCTAGAACTTTGGTTCTTCCCAGAATTTGTGCTGCTATATAATGCATATAAGGTTAAACCATGGATCATACCAATAAAATTACTTCTTTTAAATTTTAATGGAAATAGGAACATTAATAAAAATATTATTGAAAATAAAAAAAGGGACTCCCTTATAGCACCAAACGAAAAAAAAATTATTGGATTAGAGAATCGAAATCAAGAAGAAAAAGAACCCATAGGTGAAGGGGGTCTTGTATCAGATGCACAAAAACAAGGAAATTTGAAATCCGTTCTCTCAAACCAAGAAAAAGATGTTGAAGAAGATTATGCTAAATCAGACAAAAAAAAACGTAGAAAAGAAAAAGCAATACAAGAGCAACACGGAAGCAGAGCTTGATTTCTTCCTAAAAAGGTATTTGCGTTTTCAATTGAGATGGGATGATTCTTTAAATCAAAGAATAATCAATAATATCAAAGTATATTGCCTCCTGCTTAGACTGATAAATCCAAACGAAATCGTTATATCCTCTATTCAAGGGGGAGAAATGAATCTGGATATTTTGATGATTCAGAAGGATTTAACTCTTAGAGAATTAATGAAAAAGGGAATATTGATTATCGATCCAGTTCGTCTGTCGGTAAAAAATGATGGACAGTTTATTCTATATCAAACTATAAGTATTTTGTTGGTTCATAAAAATAAACACCAAATTAATCAAAGATACCAAGAAAAAAACTATATTGATAAAAATCATTTTTATGAATTTATTGCAAGACATCAAAAAATGACTGAAAATAAAGACAAAAATCATTATGATTTGTTTGTTCCTGAAAATATTTTATCCCCTAACCACCGGCGAGAATTGCGAATTCGAATTTCTTTCGATTCAAGGGATAAAAATGGTATGCATAGAAATCCAGTATTTTTAAATAATGTAAAAAACTGTGGTCAAGTTTTGACTAAAAACAAACATCTTGATAGTGATAAAAGGAAACTAATTAAATTAAAGTTCTTTCTTTGGCCCAATTATCGATTAGAAGATTTAGCTTGTATGAATCGATATTGGTTTAATACTAATAACGGCAGTCGTTTCAGTATGGTAAGGATCCGTATGTATCCGCGTCTGAAAATTCGTTAATGGTACATTTTAATGGTACATTTTCCCCTATATTATGTATGTATCGTGCCGGGTATATGAAAACAAATAGATGGGCACAAGGATTGTCTTACATTTTATTCTGATACACGATACTAATTTAATGACATACATATCAATTAGATCGACAAATAAATCAACAAAATCCTCTTATTTGAACTCTCAAATTTTCTCTTTTGGAGAAATCTCTCACTCTTTTGTATCCCTATACGAATCAAATCGAAACCCGGATTGATTAATTTTATTTGAAAAAATGATAAAGTTCATAACGAACTTAAAATCATCGTGTATATCAAAATGACTGGTATTATTATTACTGATCAGTAAAATTCACATTCAAAAAAAGGGGGAAATTCTTTTGTTTTATGGTAAAAAATTCATTCATCTCAGTTATTTTTCAAGAAAAAAAAGAAGAAAACAGGGGGTCTGTTGAATTTCAAATAGTTAGTTTCACCAATAAGATACGAAGACTTACTTCCCATTTGGAATTGCACAAAAAAGACTATTTATCTCAGAGAGGTCTACGTAAAATTCTAGGAAAACGTCAACGACTGCTATCTTATTTATCAAAGACAAATAAAATACGTTATAAAGAATTAATTGGTGAATTGGATATTGGGAATCAAAAAATCGTTAATTTGCAAATTTTGAATTAGTCGATTTATTAGATTTTCATTTTGATGTACTTGTTTTCGTTTTCAACAATTCATGTAAGAATGAATCGAGGAAAAACTTATGAATCTATCAGCTACAGAAAAAGACCTTATGATAGTCAATATGGGGCCTCACCACCCATCAATGCATGGTGTTCTTCGTCTCATCGTTACTCTAGATGGTGAAGATGTTGTTGACTGTGAACCAATATTAGGTTATTTACACAGAGGAATGGAAAAAATTGCGGAAAACCGAACAATTATACAATATTTGCCTTATGTAACGCGTTGGGATTATTTAGCCACTATGTTCACGGAAGCAATAACCGTAAATGGACCAGAACAATTGGGGAATATTCAAGTCCCTAAAAGGGCCAGCTATATCAGAGTAATTATGTTGGAGTTGAGTCGTATAGCTTCTCATCTATTATGGCTTGGACCTTTTATGGCAGATATTGGTGCACAGACCCCCTTTTTCTATATTTTCAGAGAAAGAGAATTAGTATATGATCTATTCGAAGCTGCCACCGGTATGAGAATGATGCATAATTATTTTCGTATCGGAGGAGTGGCGACCGATCTACCTTACGGCTGGATAGATAAATGTTTGGATTTCTGTGATTATTTTTTAACAGGAATTGTTGAATATCAAAAACTTATTACGCGAAATCCTATTTTTTTAGAACGAGTTGAAGGGATA
Source organism: Kokia cookei (assembly GCA_039519145.1). Classification (NCBI taxonomy): domain Eukaryota; kingdom Viridiplantae; phylum Streptophyta; class Magnoliopsida; order Malvales; family Malvaceae; genus Kokia; species Kokia cookei. The sequence continues at coordinate 20,185 of JBBHDX010000611.1, forward strand.
GGCGTTATTGGTGGAGAAGAAGCAATAAATTGGGGTTTATCCGGCCCAATGCTACGAGCATCTGGAATCAAATGGGATCTTCGGAAAGTTGATCATTATGAGTGTTACGACGAATTTGATTGGGAAATCCAGTGGCAAAAAGAAGGAGATTCATTAGCTCGTTATTTAGTCCGAATCAGTGAAATGACGGAATCTATAAAAATAATTCAACAGGCCCTGGAAGGAATTCCGGGTGGTCCCTATGAGAATTTAGAAATCCGATGCTTTGATCGAGAAAGGGATCCAGAATGGAAGGATTTTGAATATCGATTCATTAGTAAAAAGCCTTCTCCCACATTTGAATTACCGAGACAAGAACTTTATGCGAGAATGGAAGCCCCAAAGGGAGAATTAGGAATTTTTCTGATAGGGGATCAAAGCGGTTTTCCTTGGAGATGGAAAATTCGCCCGCCGGGTTTTATCAATTTGCAAATTCTTCCTCAGTTAGTTAAAAGAATGAAATTGGCTGATATTATGACGATACTAGGTAGCATAGATATCATTATGGGAGAAGTGGATCGTTGAAATGATAATTTATACCACAGAAGTACAAGATATCAATTCCTTTTACACATTGGAATCTTTAAAAGAGGTCTATGGGATCATAGGGATGTTGGTCCCTATTTTGACTCTTGTATTGGGAATCACAATAGGTGTACTAGTAATTGTATGGTTAGAAAGAGAAATATCTGCAGGAATACAACAACGTATTGGGCCTGAATACGCCGGTCCTTTGGGAATTCTTCAAGCGCTAGCAGATGGAACAAAACTGCTTTTCAAAGAAAATATTCTTCCATCTAGAGGCAATACTCGTTTATTTAGTATTGGACCGGCTATAGCAGTCATATCAATTTTACTAAGTTTTTCAGTAATTCCTTTTAGCTCTCGCCTTATTTTAGCCGATCTCAATATCGGTATTTTTTTATGGATTGCCATTTCAAGTATTGCTCCCGTTGGACTTCTTATGTCAGGATACGGATCAAATAATAAATATTCCTTTTTAGGTGGTCTGCGAGCTGCTGCTCAATCGATTAGTTATGAAATACCATTAACTCTATGTGTTTTATCAATATCTCTACGTGCGATTCGTTGAAATAGAAACTTTTATTTTACCTATTCCTTTCGTTCTAGAAAATAAGTTGAATGGATTGAATAGATATCTTCGTTTTTTATTATCCTTCAGTTCAGGTTGATAAACTAAATTAGATAGTTATATATGAGTGAAAGAAAGCAGCTTATAAATTCGCAGTAAATTAAACAAAAAAATCGAATCTCATTTCCTATGTACAAGAGTTAAGTGGAAGAAAACGTAAGCGGAAGAAGTCTTTACCCCAAGACGGGTTGATTAGTCAATCTAGCTTGAAGCGGGCTCAAAAGATCAACCGTATAGAGTTTTCGCTATTCTTTGTATGGATTCCCATACATGTATTGCTAAACAAACGGGGGGTTGAACAAAAAACGAGCGGATGGTTAGGAACACCAAAATACATAAAGGATTGGTAATGGAGATTATGTAAATTATATAAAAAGAGACTTCTGGATAACATAAAAAGAATATTAATTGGGGCTTTAAATTCGTAGAAATGACTAAGCAGTACTCCCCATGATTCCGGTCCAGAGTATCCTCCTATCTGCCGATTAAAGTAATGACTATCAGGAACGAAATAATCCTTTACTATTTTTTAGTTTAAGCCCCCATTCGTGGTTTTATCAGATCCGAAAGCAGAATAGGAACGAAAAAGAAACAATAAAGAATAAAAAAGAAATCTTTTTTTTTATTCTTTCTTTCATAGATATAGAGAGATCTTCCTGATTTATGAGCTAATGTAATGTTTCATTTTTTTCGTAATAGAAAACAATGGGTTGAAATATCTATTGATATTCTACAAGAAGTATTTTATTGAAGGCTTAAGTTATTACTCAACAAATAAAAATTGAAATTATGAACGGGCGAGATCAATTCAGAAGCGCTTTTTTTTATTCTTCAGAATATAGCAGACAGAATTCCATTGGTATAATTTTGGACCTTCCAATCTATTTTTTCTCTATCTATTCTACAACCATACGAAGATAAATAATACTGATTCGGTCCTAAAATTTATTTGTGACCCACGAGGAGCCGTATGAGGTGAAAATCTCATGTACGGTTTTGGACTAGCGATGGAAACAGTGATGTTATCATCGACTATAATTATCTAACAGTTCAAGTACAGTTGATATAGTTGAGGTGCAATCAAAATATGGTTTTTGGGGATGGAATTTGTGGCGTCAGCCAATAGGGTTTATCGTTTTTCTAATTTCTTCTCTAGCAGAATGTGAGAGATTACCTTTTGATTTACCAGAAGCGGAGGAAGAATTAGTAGCAGGGTATCAAACCGAATATTCAGGTATCAAATTTGGTTTATTTTACGTTGCTTCCTATCTAAATCTATTACTTTCTTCGTTATTTGTAACAGTTCTTTACTTGGGGGGTTGGAATATTTCCATTCCGTACGTATTCGTCCCTGAGCTATTTGAAATAAATAAAATAAATGGAATCATTGGAACGACAATTGGTATCTTTATTACATTAGCTAAAACTTATTTGTTTTTGTTTATTTCTATCGCAACACGATGGACTTTACCTAGGTTAAGAATGGACCAATTATTAAATCTCGGGTGGAAATTTCTTTTACCCATTTCTCTCGGTAATCTATTATTAACAACTTCTTTCCAACTTCTTTCACTGTAAAGAAAAAAAGAATATGAGATTCATGACTTGGTTCAAACAAGAGAAAGAAACAAACATAAAATTATTCATAGATATTCACGATATGTTCCCTATGGTAACTGGGTTCATGAATTATGGCCACCAAACAGTCCGAGCAGCAAGGTACATTGGTCAAGGTTTCATGATTACCTTATCCCACGCAAATCGTTTACCCGTAACTATTCAATATCCTTATGAAAAATTAATCACATCAGAGCGTTTCCGCGGGCGAATCCATTTTGAATTTGATAAATGCATTGCTTGTGAAGTATGTGTTCGTGTATGCCCTATAGATCTACCTGTTGTTGATTGGAAATTTGAAACGGATATTCGAAAAAAACGATTGCTTAATTACAGTATTGATTTCGGAATTTGTATATTTTGTGGTAACTGCGTTGAGTATTGTCCAACAAATTGTTTATCAATGACTGAAGAATATGAACTTTCTACTTACGACCGTCACGAATTGAATTATAATCAAATTGCTTTGGGCCGGTTACCAATGTCAGTAATTGACGATTATACAATTCGAACAATTTTGAATTCAATTCAAAGAAAAACTCAGAAAAACTCAGTAAGTAAACCTCCTGTTCTATTAAAGTAAAGAGAAATTTCCTATTCATTCTTTTAAGGTTCCGTTTTGGTTTAAGTTAAAAGACTGTTTGGTTTGAATTAAAAAAAAGAATGAGGCCTTTGGTCAATAAATAAAAATTCAATTACAAATTAACTGGTTGATAAGAATTTCGGATTCCTTTTTATTGAAAATATATTAATATATTCGTAATTATTTCGAAATATATAGTTTCAAAAAACAAAATACCCCTTTCTTTTGAACAAACAAAAAAAGAATCAAAAACGAAACTGTCCAATAATTGTGCTTAGAGCAATTCACGCCTAATAGATTAGGATTTTATTTAATTAGGAACGTATCGTAAAAAAAAATTCCCGGTCGGGTCAATAAGATCATGAAAAGCATTTCGATTTATTTATCTCTTATTTTACACAGAATGGATTTGCCTGGACCAATACACGATTTTCTTTTAGTTTTTCTGGGATCGGGTCTTATATTAGGAGGCCTGGGAGTGGTATTACTTACCAATCCAATTTATTCTGCCTTTTCATTGGGATTGGTTCTTGTTTGTATATCCTTATTTTATATTCTCTCAAATTCTTATTTTGTAGCTGCTGCCCAGCTCCTTATTTATGTGGGAGCCATAAATGTTTTAATCCTATTTGCTGTGATGTTCATGAATGGTTCAGAATATTATAAAGATTTTAATCTGTGGACCATTGGGAATGGCCTTACTTCGTTGGTTTGTACAAGTATTCTTGTTTCGCTAATTACTACTATATTAGATACATCATGGTACGGGATTATTTGGACTACAAGATCAAATCAAATTATAGAACAAGATTTGATAAGTAATAGTCAACAAATTGGAATTCATTTAGCAACCGATTTTTTTCTTCCATTTGAATTCATTTCAATAATTCTTTTAGTTGCTTTGATAGGTGCAATTGCTGTGGCTCGTCAGTAATAAATCTTTCTAACTAGGAATAGCAAGCAATCAAAATTAAACCCTTTTCCGTTTTTTCTGTCTTATCACATCCATTTTCTTTGAATTCTATTTGAATATTGCTCGTGTATAAAATATAAATTCGTTTATTCGATATATTTCCAATAGATTCTTTTTTTTTGTTATACTCTAGTCAATCAAATCTGTTGAATTATTGTTCATATTAATAATGAATCAAAATTGATAAGGAGTTGGTCAATGATGCTCGAACATATACTTGTTTTGAGTGCCTATTTATTTTCTATCGGTATTTATGGATTGATCACGAGTCGAAATATGGTTAGGGCCCTTATGTGTCTTGAACTTATACTGAATGCGGTTAATATAAATTTTGTAACATTTTCTGATTTTTTTGATAGTCGGCAATTAAAAGGAAATATCTTCTCAATTTTTGTTATAGCTATTGCAGCCGCTGAAGCAGCTATTGGATCAGCTATTGTGTCCTCGATTTATCGTAACAGAAAATCAACGCGTATCAATCAATCAACTTTGTTGAATAAGTAATATCAATAATATTAAATAATATTAAATTATAAGATTCACCAATTTGAATTAGCATGTACAATATGTTGGAATCTACATCATGTTTTCGAAAACGTAAGAAATCAAAGTATCTTGGTCCTTTCTTATGAGTTGATCCCGAAGGAAATTGATTAGAAAATTTCTGGTAAATCGTTGATTCATCTGGTGTTTAACTATATTTATTTACAAGTTTACTAGATTGAAATTTTATGATGTTCAAAAATTTATAGATCCCATGTCACATTCAGTAAAAATTTATGATACATGTATCGGGTGTACTCAATGTGTCCGAGCCTGCCCCACCGATGTGTTAGAAATGATACCTTGGGATGGATGTAAAGCTAAGCAAATTGCTTCCGCTCCAAGAACAGAAGATTGTGTTGGTTGTAAGAGATGTGAATCCGCTTGTCCAACGGATTTCTTGAGCGTTCGAGTTTATTTATGGCATGAAACAACTCGAAGTATGGGTCTAGCTTATTGATACGGTCCAGAAAACCCTAGTTGAATACATTTTGAATTCATTTGATTTTTTTTACTGAAAAAACCTGTGCTCAAAAAAAACCTTTCTGAGCACGGGTTTTTCTGGTCCAAGCGTATCTTGTCTTTACCACGAATTATTTTCCTTGGTTAACAATGATTGTATTTTTACCAATATCTGCGGGTTCTTTACTTTTCTTTCTTCCTCATAAAGGAAATAAGCTAATTAAGTGGTATACTATATGTATATGCATTTTCGAACTCCTTCTAACAACCTATGCATTTTGTTATCATTTCCGATTGGACGATCCATTAATCCAGCTGGCGGAAGATTATAAATGGATAAATTTTTTTGATTTTTACTGGAGATTGGGAATAGATGGACTTTCTATAGGGCCCATTTTACTGACAGGATTTATCACCACCTTAGCTACTTTGGCGGCTTGGCCAGTTACTCGAGATTCGCGATTATTTCATTTCCTGATGCTAGCAATGTACAGTGGTCAAATAGGATCATTTTCTTCTCGAGACCTTTTACTTTTTTTCATCATGTGGGAGTTCGAATTAATTCCCGTTTATCTACTTCTATCCATGTGGGGGGGAAAGAAACGTCTGTACTCGGCTACAAAATTTATTTTGTACACTGCAGGGGGTTCCGTTTTTCTATTAATAGGAGTTTTGGGTCTCGGTTTATACGGTTCTAATGAACCAACATTAAATTTTGAAACATTAGCTAATCAATCATATCCTGTCGCACTGGAAATGATATTCTATATTGGATTTCTTATTGCTTTTGCTGTCAAATCGCCGATTATACCCTTACATACGTGGTTACCGGATACCCACGGGGAGGCCCATTACAGTACTTGTATGCTTCTAGCCGGAATTTTATTAAAAATGGGAGCATATGGATTAGTTCGGATCAATATGGAATTATTACCCCATGCGCATTCCATATTTTCTCCCTGGTTGATAATAGTGGGTACAATGCAAATAATTTATGCAGCTTCAACATCTCTTGGTCAACGGAATTTAAAAAAAAGAATAGCCTATTCCTCCGTATCTCATATGGGTTTCATAATTATAGGAATTGGTTCGATAACTGATACGGGACTCAACGGAGCTATTTTACAAATAATATCTCATGGCTTTATCGGTGCTGCACTTTTTTTCTTGGCAGGAACGAGTTATGATAGAATGCGTCTTGTTTATCTCGACGAAATGGGCGGAACGGCCATTTCGATTCCCAAAATATTTACGATGTTCAGTATCTTATCCATGGCTTCTCTTGCATTACCGGGCATGAGTGGTTTTGTTGCAGAATTCATAGTCTTTTTTGGAATAATTACCAGCCAAAAATATTTTTTAATGCCAAAAATACTAATAACTTTCGTAATGGCAATTGGAATGATATTAACTCCTATTTATTCATTATCTATGTCACGTCAAATGTTCTATGGATACAAGCTATTTAATGCTCCAAGTTCTTATTTTTTTGATTCTGGACCACGAGAGTTATTTGTTTCGATCTCTATCTTTCTACCAGTAATAGGTATTGGTATTTATCCGGATTTCGTCCTCTCATTATCAGGTGAGAAGGTCGAAACTATTCTATATAATTATTTTTATAGATAGTTTTCATGAAACATGAAAAAAAAATCAAAAAGTAATCCTATGGTTTTTAAAATTGTTCGTTGTACAATGAAAAAGAAAAAAAAAGAAGTCTTTTTTCTTCTCTTAAGTTTAAGTTAAGTAAAAAAGGTAAAAGCATTAAATTGAATTTTAATCAGACATCTTTGGCTTTTCGTTAGAACCTTTTGAATCAAGTAGTGGAGCGATTCAAAAGGTTCTTGACAGCTTACAATAAGTTTTCTTATACTTATATATAATATATATAATATATACGCCGTCCTGTGTTAGTATTTGTTAGGCCTAGCCCCTTTATTCAATTCAATTAGATGTTAATTTAATGTAAATGAACCATAACTATGTAAACCTATTCCTAATAGATTGACCCCAAAATAGCATATCCAAATTATAAGAAATCCCATAGAAGCCACAAGTGCGGAATTTACACCTTCCAAATTTGTATTTGTTCGGGTATGGAAATAAATCGCGAATACGCTCCAAGTAATAAACGCCCAAGTTTCCTTTGGGTCCCAATTCCAATATGATCCCCACGCCTCATTAGCCCATACGGCTCCCGAAAGAATTCCTATGGTTAAAAAGATAAACCCGAGACTAATAATACGATAACTCCAACGATCCAATTGGTGAGTCAATTGATATCTGTAATAATTTTTAGAAGAAAGAAAATAAGTGTTTAGTAAAACATTGCTTCTTTCATTCATGTATTGGATTTTCCCAAATGAAAATGAAAAATTATTGTTTTCACCAATAATCTTTATAGCCTTTCGAAATGTAATGACTAGAAGAGCGACTGATAATAATGATCCACATAAAAGAGCTGCATAGCCTAATACCATCATACTTACGTGCATCATTAACCACTGGGATTGGAGAGCGGGTGCTAATATTGCGGATTGATTCATTTTGGTTAAAAGACCCGAAGTGGCAAAGCCTTGGGTAAAAATAGCACTTGGTGCGGTTATTGCACTTAAATTATTTTTGCGCTTTTTAAATTTTAAATAGGAAACCATATG